>CM074443.1:3957500-3960000 GCA_037101425.1 Elopichthys bambusa
GTTAACAATTGCGTGACTACGTGTATTTAGTGTGTATTAGCGTTACCTGTAGATTTCAGTCTCTGTAGACACTCCAGTGTCTTAAGTCTTTTGCTTTTGACTACGGGTGAATCTCCAGTTGTCACTGATAATTGTCATTTGGACCTTTCTGGATTACAATCCACCATCAAAATGATGTTTAATTATTCCAGCTGCTGTGAGAAAAGGCTATAAATGATCCGCTACCAGCAGCATCCTCAAATGCCATATAGCCTACTAGCTGGGACTCTTTCTTTATGTAAACAGAAGTGACGTAATGACGCAAAGATGAGCGGCGGCATGCTTGAATTTCCCGCGGAAACCTACCAGAACCACCCAAATTAGAACACATTACAAGCTTACCGTTGTGAATCGGGCTACGGTAGAGATAGTTTTGAACACTGGCTGGTTATGTACTTACTTAAGTACATTTTTAACAAAAAAAAAAAAAAAAAAAGTTACAGACTGCAGCTTTTTTGGATTATTTTGGAAAAAAAAAGCATATGAAAATAACCTTACCACCAAATTCTCATTACCGTAAAGCAAAATATAAAAATAAAAAAACTAATACTACTTATACTAAACACAAGGTTATACTGTGGTACTTTTTTTGTAAGTTTTATATGTCCAGCTGTCAGTCAGACACATAGTACTCTGCGGTTTAACTCTGAGATCCAGTATTGCTGTGTGTCTATGAAAGTGCGTCTTGTGTGTGGCGACTCTCAGGTCTGCGTCAGCTAATGAAACTGAAGGGGTCTAATTAAATGAGTAACACCCTCTATTAATTTTGATCTTGCTCTTCACACTCACCTGAACAATACAAAACACTTTAACAGAGCTCTCATCCCCTCTCAAAGTGCTCTCACAACAGTGCTTTACTAGAGCAAAAAAGCCACACTTCACTAAAACAATACATTCAACGACACATGTCCCCACATCTACCCAAAAGCACAAACGACATGTTAGAAAAACCAAAACATGCACTCGAGGGAAAAAAGTTCCTCTCTATTTAAAAAAAATTAAATAAAATAGAGAATGCCTTTATTACAAATTAAAATATATTATACTATACTATACAGTGGAATCCCAAGTCTATACACACACTCAACCTCCACCACAGTCAGTCGACGTGCAACAGGCATTTCCTGTCTTTAAACATACCTCTGCTTTCACAGACTCATTTCAAAGGCTGTTTGCATCGCACCTCTGACAATTCTCTCCTATTTGACCCAGCAGGGCTCATGAGTGGGCCGTGCAATTACGCAGCAGGGGAAGACATCATAAATAGCTGAGAGACATGGAGCCAATAAGAAAAGAAAAAATCCTATTTCATTTCCATCAGCTCCAGTCCAAACTACTGTTGCATGTGCTGTCTTTATCCATGGCTCAGGAAACAAAGCAGAGCCCTGGAACCATTGGTAACAATGAGATGGATTCAGATCCAGGGACTGAAAAATTGCACTGGTGAGGAGAGAGAGGAAACCAGCAAGGATTTTAATAATTTATTAATAAACTAGCGTTTTTTTGAGTCAATGTTGACTTCGATGTTTGGAAACTAGTCAACTTATACTACAAATAACTTATTTGTTAAATATCTTTGCCGAAAATATTCATGAAATACGAAGGCAAATGTTGTACAAACTTATCTGCTAAATATGTCTTAGCCAAAAAGTAATAGCAATAAATAATATCAGTAATAGGCTATTATTAACAGCAAATGCTTTGCAAAAACAGAAAATAACAGCCCCTTTTAGCCTGTCACCATCATGCAAACATGAAATATCAAACATACAGTAGTAGTTCTTTGCAGGTTTTTGCATTCCACTGCTCTATTTTTTTTATATATATTTTTTTTTTATATTAGGTGGACGTGTTTGGCTGTTGCACTCGTGTCTCGCATCTTTTGCAGCGTCTCATCCATGAAACGGCATTCTCCCCCATTCAACTCTTTTTATAACGCATTTCTGAGTAAACAGCCGCTTAAGACGTGCCATCATGCGGTTGGATCAACGCTTATAATTCCTGTATTTGCTAACATTTTTATTGAAAACACGATTTCCTGATAAAACAAACCAAAAAAAAAAAAACATTAAATTTGAATTAATCGGAAAAAGAAAAAGAAAAAAAAAAAAAAGTGCCCAGCCCTAACTTGGATATCCTATGTGCGTAATAATAGCAAATATTTATCTAGGATAATGTTAATGTTAGAGCGAGCGGCCATGTTAAGCGGCTAACGTTAGGCTACTACTTACATGTTTTAAATGAGAAGACACATTTGATGTCGATGAAAGGCGAACATTTGGATTTCCTGCCCGCCATAATTACCACACGGACCAGCCGTGTTAACAATCTGTTCGTCAGACTGCGTGACTTCACCAAATCCTCTAGAGGGGTTTATTTTCTGTGACAAACCAATTAATTCAAACTTGGTCGACTACGCCTCTTCTCGTCGACTAACGTTTAGTCAACTATTAGGGGGTAG
>CM074443.1:3965000-4097500 GCA_037101425.1 Elopichthys bambusa
CACCTTTATTTATATAGCGCTTTTTACAATGTAGATTGTGTCAAAGCAGCTTTACAGTGATAACTGGTACATTATTTTGGCTGCACAGCAGCTCTTAAGGAATAGTGTCAATGCAGGCAGATCAAAGCACTGTTGAATATCAAATATCAATTGTCAAGTGTCCCCAACTAAGCAAGCCAAAGGCGACAGCGGCAAGGAACCCAAACTCCAACAGGAGATTTGATCATTTGATTTTGAGTTGTGCAACAATGAATCAGTTTGCTGATTCCATAGAAATGAACGAGAAGTGCCATAAATGAATCCTACCTGTCTCAAAACTGTCTTTGATGTCTCTTATAAAACAGCAATAGTCAGTATAAACTCTATATATATATATATATATAAAAAATAAAAATAAAAAAAAGTTTAATGGTAAATGTGTCAAAGATTACCCGTTAGGCTGTAGATTCTTTAAATGATCAGATGTTTCCCCACAAAAGCAGTTTATTCAACATAAAGCTTCTCCTTCACTGACATCCATTCAAATAAACTGCCTTGTATTTATCCCTGTGTATCACAGCGTTACGCTTTTTTTTTTTTTTTTTGCCAACCTTGGAGGTTTCCCTTAAAGCAACTAAACAGAGTTTGTGTTAGCATGTTGCTAAGCTGACAACACAAAATAAGCATAAAAAGAAGCACACAAGCATTGGGTAGAATAGTATATTTTAATGACATTCAAACTGGGATGGACAGAGCATGACATATTGCATTCTAGGATTGCCTTCTATGCCAATACAATCCTGAGAATTTGGTTACCTCAGAAGTGAGCTTCCTTAGTGAATGGAAAACATGTCTGCGCTTCCCAGAAGGTTAGTTGATTTACATACATCCATTTATACAAAGCCTTTCAGAGTGTGTGATCCGTACAGAAGACATGCTTCAAGGATGATGGCAAGTGTTATGTGATGAAAAACATTTCATGACAGACATAGATCTCTCTACTAGATTTGAGTGGTTGAACTCGGTTGGCCTTTATTATGAACCTCCTGACTGTGGGAGAAGTCAGACATGAGGGCAGGGCTGCGGGAGGCATCCCGATTCACCACTGTTCCCCTGCGGTGCTAAAACGCCTCCTGGAAATGCCTTAGTTTCAACAGTAATAAATGAGTGTCCATTTTACGAAATCCAAAACATTTTCTCATGGAAGGAAGCAGATGAAGTGTGTAATTTATGTGCCACTCACAGAACCAAGCGGAAATGCAATCTGTTTGTTTGAGCGAACCAACTGTGCTGGACATAACAGCATTAGCAGTTAACATCAGCAAACAATATTAGCAGTTACAGTTGAAGATTAGTATGAAAAGTCGATTATGAAAATCTAGTTTTTCACATGCCCAGAAATCGATTCAAACCTGCTTCTTCCTACAGACTTGCGCATGATGTTTCTTCCATCAATCACTGTCACTGCTGTGATTCTTCATGACGGAAAACAGCAGAGGAAGCGGGACACTGGCAAATCTGGACAGTCTCAGCCATGTCATGTTAGAGCTGAATGCCAGTAAGTCCCAGAAGAGCTCCATGTATGAATGCAGACAGAGCTCAGGGGCAAGTTTGAGTGGTTTCCTGTGTCTAAACCAAGCTCCTTCCGAAGAGGGAGGGGGATTCAGTCTCAAAGCAACTCTCTCACACTCGGGGAGGCTCAGTGGGCTTCTGTGCTAAGGCATGTAAATACAAATCCCATGCCGGGAGCCACAGTTCTGACTACACTGACCCTCTTTCATCAGCACTATAATATCGCCAGCCAACTCCAGACCAGGAGTCATGGGGGAAATTTAATTTACCATCGCTCCATATAGAAATCACCTCTGAACATACCTGAGAGACGAAAGAGAATATTGGACATGGACACTTCTAATCCAGAATGGGGCTCTTTCATTTATTGCTTTTAGATGGTTTCGTTTATTAACATACCTGCAGGCCAAAGCCAGCGCATTACCCTACCTCAATATTAAGGCACGAATTCAATGGGATTTCAAATGCTCCAAGCATAGAGAAAGTGGCAAGAACTCACACTTAAGTCATATATTTTATTGATGCAGATGCTGACTCCGTAACAAGGGATTGTGAGAAATCCAGCTTTAAGAGGCAGGAAGGTCTCATCCACTTCTATGCACAGGACTAGCACAAAACTTTCTGATCCTGCAAAGTTTCGGAAGTCAAAGTTTTATTAAAACTTTTATCTTGTCTGAGCAAACTGAAAACTTGCTCAAAAGAGATTCAATGCCTCTGCACCAGAAAGAAACCAACAACAACAACAAAAAAATGTGAACACAAACACTTGAACTAAATTCAGTAGATGTCATTTTGAGAATAGCGGCCAATGCATGTAACCTCAAATGCTGAGGTGTAATGAACAGGCTGTTTGTCTGCTGTGTAGACTAAAAATGAAGACTGTACAAATAGAGCTGCTATAGGTTAAGGAAGCTGACCTACCTTTGTAGGACATTCTTTCCAAAATGTCAGAATTCAATTAAATAAATGTGAGCGGGTACATGTCAGCGCAAAGCTCACTGCCACGAAGCAAAGGTATGGCATAGGATGGTTGCCAATGGTGGTTCTGGGTGGTTGGTTGCTAGGTTGTTGCTCAGGTCAAAAGTCTTAAGGTATGACTAGGATCCCTCCTGTAACGTAAGTAGGGGACTTTTATTCCTGTTTTACTGTCAAACACTTTTGGGATGCACCAAATCGAAAATTCGGCCAATTACAGACAAAAGGAAAGTTCATCAATTGCAAAAATTCAATTCAGGTATAAAGCAGCTCTTCAGAAGACAACTCAATTTAGTTCAATGTTGATTCAATTCAGCTCAATAACTGTCAATTAGGGCTGGACGATATGACCTAAAATCAAAATCTCAATTATTGAACGTTTTACCTCGATTATGATTAATGAACGATTATTTTGTTGTTGTTGTTTTGCTTTGTTTAGTTTTTTTGTCCTCATAGTTCACCGACAAGGTTTGTACTGTAAATATGCTTGACTATTAAAAGGTGGGATATTTTTTTCCTAATGAAAGAGTGCTCTGACATAGCTCACTTTCAGCAGTTATTTTATCTTTGGTTTGTAACATTTCTTACAGATTTCTGCTGGTTGTAAATAAGATAAAGATAAATGATCACAGTACCAGTACGTAATGAGAGCGATTGCGTGTTTGAATTAGTCA
This sequence comes from Elopichthys bambusa, assembly GCA_037101425.1. Lineage (NCBI taxonomy): Eukaryota > Metazoa > Chordata > Actinopteri > Cypriniformes > Xenocyprididae > Elopichthys > Elopichthys bambusa. The sequence goes on from CM074443.1 coordinate 3,968,201, forward strand.
TACCGTCTCTCTATTAATTGTGAAGCTGTGGGCTGCAAATGCTACTTTAAAAGTAGAAAATATATGCTATAATAACTTTTGGCTTTCTTAGCTACTTTAGTGATAAATCACAGGACATCGCTGACAACTAGTTTCTGCGATCTTCGCGTTTTGTGAAGCTAACGTTACTGTTTGTGAGTGTTCGTGCCACAAAGCAGCTACACAAGCGGGGTAGCTCGATATAATAATACACATCCGATCATCTAAATCGCTTGAATGTCTAAACTGGCAAACCTTAAAACACATACAACTGACAAAGTTTAGTGAAGACGCAAGGCTCACCGCTCGCGCAACGTCTCTGTGTGTTGACTCTGCATTCATCTGCATGTTGACTGGACGGGGCGGAGTCACATAAAAACATACTACCGCGTGTGTTGCTAAGTGGGAAGTATTAACAGGATTAAAAAACACGAAATAACCGACATGGGAAAATTACGTCAGTTAGAGGTTCTGAATTTCGGTTTCGATTACTTTTCGATTAACCGTCGAGCCCTAACTGATATTATTCAAAATTCTGTATTTGTCTCCTTCTGCTAGGTGATTGGGATAAATCATGGCAAACTTAGTTTAGAAAAGGTAGGGTTGTAATCTATCCAGCATACTGAAACAAAGGGAGAGCTGCCGTTTAGGCAGCAGTAGGCAACTGGCTTATCAATGGCCAATTTTGTCTAAATATTTAAAAATAAGACAGTTGATACAGTCTGAAAAATAAGATATTCATTTTGAGATTTGTAAAAGATTATATTTGACATGCACTACAAAAGTTTTAAAATCTTTAAAACACTAGCCATCATATACTTGCCAACGTTGAAAAGGGTTAGAAAGAAAAAACTGGGCATCAAACTAGGACTTACACTTAATATTCAGCAAAATGATTGACTTGACTGCACTGAAACTATTGGATGAGAAATGAACTGAGCTGGACGATGACATCACTGTTTTCTGCAGAATTGAACTTATTTGTTATTTGATGAACTTTACACAGTTAGTGAACTGGACATAATCAACACTGAACCGACTGAATAATGACACCGTCTTTCTTAGAGCTGCTTTACAGCAGAATGAAATTTGGTTTGTGTCATTGATCAACATCTTCCTGTTTATTACTGTAAAGCTGTTTTGAAACAATCCGAAATGTATAAAGCGCTATATAAATAAAGGTGACTTGACTCGACTCAAGTTAAAATAATTCTAATATCAGCCGATGTAGGGTAGGGTTAGAGGTTTTTTGTTTTTCTTAAAAGGACAATAGTAAGAAACCTGCATTAGAAACCACCAGCTTCTAGTTGGTCGGAGGACAGATTATAGCTGAGGTGGTTCTTTCAATTCCTCTGAGTGATTTCATTTTCTACTGCTGCGGGGTGGGGGTGTGTCCACACAGGCGTATTATCCAATCAGCACAACTGCCAGGAGCCACTCAAGCCTGAATCAACCTTGGAAATGCTCCTAATACTCTTCAGACAACAGGCAAAATAGGGTAAAAGTCATTGTTTACTCACCTTCATTTAGTTCTGAATCTATTGATTTTTTCTTTCATCAAAAATAAGAGAAATTCTGAATAATGTATCATTCTGAATAATATACACTGCATCATCTTATTTGTTCTTCTCTTTTCTTATCGGTTTTTAATTATGTTACTTTTAAAAAAAAATTACTTTTCATTGTTCATTTTATTACTTAAGCATAAACTTGCCTTGCCTAATGTTCTGGCTCATGTTGCCCATTCAGTGAGTTTTTTTTTTTTTTACTGTCAAGCTCCAAAAGGACAATTCAACACTATATAATGTACAGTATATTTCAAGTCATCTGCAATGTTTCAATATGAAGAAGTAAAAATGTTGCAGTTGTTTTTCTTCAATTTTTTTTTTTTTCTTAAATATTTTCATGTTTCAAATCTGAACTCTATCCACTGCCACAACTCCAGATACTTTATTTAGTGTAGGTGTCAACTACAGGTCAACTTCATGTTTCTTCATAAGGAGAGTGAACGGAAAACTACTAATGGAAATGCCAATACTCAACTATGTCAGCTGGAAAACTTAAGACGTCTGCTGCACCTGTAACATAAGCTCCAGGGCAACACTGACAGAAATAGGCCATTCTGTCCATGCATGTGAACCAAATACGATCTCTTATAAAGGTACCAAAACCACTATGACCTTTCACTGAATGACGAGGCTTACAAAACCCAACTCCTAAAGGATAATTTGTAGTTCTCAGGAACAAGAGATATTAATTATAGCTCCATGAAAATGTCCATTGGGGACAAAAATAGTAAAAGTGCTGATGTCTGGAGGAAAAAACAAGTGAGATATTGAACAAAGGACAGGAAGAGGAAAGGCAGGGATGAGTCAATGAACAGCCTGCCGTGAGCTGGCAGCCTATTGAAGTGATGTTTTGCAACGATGCAAGAGCAACTGACACATCACGATTTATGTTCATTTTCTCTTAAAGTAATAGCTACCCCACCAAAAAATTTAATTCTGCCATCATTTACTCACGTCACTCCAAACTAGCGATGTCAATTCACATAAATTCCCATAATCGATTGTTGTTTAAGGGTACGTTTACACGACCCTTACATAACGGAAACGTTTTTTTCTTTGTATAGATGAAACCGCTGTCAAAATGATTCACACAGATCCGTGAAAACGACTAAAAACGCTGTATTATGCATGCCTATAGACTGAACACGTAATACGCATGTTAATGCTGTCACCGTTTTCACAGATTCGCGTTTTTGCTGTTTACGATTTACACTTTGAAACCAATTTTTAAAAGTTTGCATTTTCAGGCCCCCAAAACCCCCAAAATTCATGGCCAAAACACATAAAATGTTTGCATTTTTTAGTTGAAAACGGTGTGTCGTGTAAACAGCCCCTAAATGAACGATCAATTAATCGATTAATCGTTAACCTTAACCTCTTAAATCTGAAGCGGGGACGCTACCATGTTATCACATTACTAAACAACCGACACAAAATAGGTGTCATTTTAAAGCTTAGAAGCTTTGCTTTACAGTGAATATGTAATGATGCCGTGCTTTATCAGGCTCAAGTGGAAACACAACTGGAACCGTTTCTTGCCGTTCTAAGAACCGTTAGGCCAGACGGTGGAAAAGCAGCTACAGACACCTGTTTTCAAGCACTCCCGCTTTTAAAAATGTTTTCAAATTCAAAACTTCCTTTCAAACGCTCCCGTGAGTTGATCACTGTAGCCAATCACAGACATATATGTTAAGCACATGAACACAAAGACCAATCAGAGGTGTTTACGAATGTGTGCTCAACAGCGCTCAAAGCGTCACATTTTTTAAATTTCCGTACCGACTTGGTATCGCGAAATAAACATGGCTTGAAGACATTAATACACTCAGAATACTTAACTACGGCGAACATTTTTCCTCATGTGTCTGCTGCACGTGTTTTGTGTATGAGCTGCGCACATATCAAAACTACGCACTCTGATTAAATTATTAACGACAATTAATCGATCGATTGAACGTTAGCATCCCTACTCCAAACTCATCTGACTTCCTTTCATCTGCTCTGTTTTATCAGTGAAAGTAGACTGGGATTGTCAAGCTCCAAAATAAGATATTTTAATGGCGAGGTTTTTTCATTTTTTTCATTTTGGAGCTTGACAGCCTCACTTTCATTATATAGAACAGAACGACCAGGATACGCCTTAAAGAACACTTCAAAAAGTAAGAGTTCCACAGAAGAAAGTCATGCAGGTTTGGATCGGCATGAGGGCGAGTAAATGATAGGCCTGGGTTAAGAACACTGATTTTAACCAATCTTCATTTTGGTGAATGATGACAGAATTTTCCTTTTATTTTGGTGAACGGCCCCTTTAACAGTGCATAATAATGAAGCTGGAAGGCATGTAATGCTGTACACATGCAAACAGAACTGCTGAAATATGGAGCGTTATGAAATGCCCTTGGTGACCAGCAGCACACTTCTTCAGATGAAATGACAGCAGGATGTCAGGAAAAGACAATTAAAATAAGTAGATCAGCTTGGACCTGATGTTGACTGCAAACCTGAGGTCTACAGGACTCTTTATGACCCAAGTGGTAAAGCAGTGGGCTACAGCCACCTGCCATTGTGAGATCTAGAGCGCTAAGCTCTTTCTAGCAGCTGGTGTGTGTGTAGTCAGGCCGAATGTGCGGTGAGGATTACTGCTCCCGGCTTCACTTAACACCGCAGGCAAAAACAAGTGCAGGTAAGAGAAGAAACAAGAGAGGAAGAACAGGAACATGTTGGAGACTTGAGCTCCCTGGAAAGCCAGATGTCCTCATAAAGAACAGTCTGATTTCATGGACACTGTATATTGGGATTCCATGTGACATCTGAGAGCTGCAGAAATGAGATAGTCGCAAAAATGATATAGTTTGACAACACAGTTATAAGAAACATGTTTTCTTCCTAATGTATGAAAAAACATTTCCGGTTCAAGGAGCAACGATGTTCCTAATGACCTAATAATACAGAGAAATAGGGGTTTAAATACTTGGTTTATTAAGAATTCGATTATGATTGTTTAACCCTCTGGTGCTCTTCGGCCATTTTTGACTGAAAATGTGTTTACGTTTTTACTCGAAATGGTACAGAACTTGGTAAAGATTTTGGCACTTGCTATGTGAACACACAAATGGACACGATTCAAAAAAGTTAAATGGTCCTGAAAAAAATAGTTACACTTTTACTCCTCACAGTCAAGAATAACCACATTGGAAATGAATAGGAAACTAATTTCAGCTAGTGGGAGCGTTTGGTACTGCACCCAAACAAAATATTACTAAAAGCTCATTTTTTGAGATATCAAGCTCAAATTTGGAACACAACTTGTTTAGATTTATGGCTTTAATTTGCTTGCAGTTTTAGAGTAAAACTTGTTTTTGAAAATATTTGAAAATAGTATTTTTGTGCATTTTTCATAACAATAAATGTACAATTCTATAACTTTAAGTTCACTTTTTAAAACTTTTCACTTCAGCAAGAAGTGAATAAATTTATTATAACTACTGCATAAATATAACATGTTGTACCATAAAAACCCATACAAATACAAAATATTAAATAAACATTATCCAAATAAAAAATAAAAAAATAAATTTATTTCACTGAAAAAAAAACAAAAAAACATTTTTGACCGCCATGCAAAGAGCACCAGAGGGTTAATAAATTATGCATAATTCAATAATGGTGTCATAATTAATTTAGGCCCAAATTAAATCCGAATCATTATAAAATACTTTTTAAAACATGCTTCCTAAATATGCTTTTCAAAAATATTATAATGTATAATATATTTTTAAAAATAAAAAAAAAAGTTTACATTTAAAAGTACACATTTATAAAAATCTAAAAACTATATTTTGGATCATAAATTAAAGTACTTAATATATTATTACTGCGATAAATATCAATTCAATTCTGTAATCAATGTCTTTTCACTGTCAAACGCATTTTAACACCCCATGAAATTTATTCAATTCACATTTATTTGTATAGCGCTTTTCACAATACATATCGTTTCAAAGTAGCTTTACAGAAATTGCTTGTTTCTACGTTACAATCAAGAGTAATCTGTTATCAAGTGACTGTGTCAAAATAATGTCCATATGTCAGAAATGTACAGTTCTAAGACAATACAGATCATGCAGTTAATTCGTTTAAGCAGAAACCATAACCATATTTATGTCAGCTGAGAATTAAATCCTTCTTTAAGGTTCAGCAGGTACAGAAAAAAGCAAATTTAAGGCAGAGGTATTTAATTTCAGGGTGAATTTCGGAATTGAAAACATGTACACGACACTCTCCCTTCTCTTAAGTACTGACCTTTGCGAGACATTTCAGCTGCTTATTTGGTCATTATGGTCATTATGGGCAAATGGGTGATTTCATTACCTTTAAGCGAGATTCTCCAAGCGGTGTTTGAAAATGGATGAAGGTAGAGAACAGAAAGTGCCACGAAAGAGACAGATGGAGGAAAGAATCAGTAACCTGTGTCTGTAGCTCTGAAAAAAGGTGCAGGCTATGTTGCAGGTTATGGATAATTGGATTCAAGCAACAAACATAAAAACAGACCTGACAGGCTGACAATGGGAGCAAGCAAGCGGAGGGTAAATTTGCACAAGAACTGAATGCTGGTTACTGAGGAGCGTTCCACCAGCATGGGAGCTCGGCCAAGCGCAGGAATGTTTTCACACAATCCTCACGACTCTCGCTCCCTCCCGTTCAAAATATGATCTGAGCGAATTCCAGAGGAGCTTCCAAAACACTGCAACATGTAGGTCGTTTCTCAGCACAAAAAGTCCTTGCAGTCTATTCAGTGATAGCAAAATGAGGTTTTAAAATAATTCAAATATTGCAAAGAAAGAACTTGTAGCATTCAAAGGGCACCAGAGCCTTAACCAACAATCATGATAATCCAAATCAGTACAAAGAATAACGTTACTACTATGATGCATAAATACAACAACGCCTTTTTGTTTTTGAAATAACTTTGATGAAAGATCGTTCATGCAGGTTTGAATGAGATTACAGTGAAAACCAAAATCAACTGAGAATTTGTGCCATCTAAATGCACAAAAGCCTTGTGATTTCCCTCAGAAATGTCAGGTGCATACTTCCAATAGAGTGAAAACAACTGTTCACGCCATCTAAATAAAACCATTCAAATGTTTGCTTTAAAAATGACTGTCTGGTAGCTTTTCTAAATGAAAGGCTGTGCAGTGTGTGGGCAAACGCTGATGAATAGAGTGTATCTGAAATTCTAAACCAATTTGGACTACCAAGGTCATCTTCAACAGCCCTGCTTTGTGCTGTTTTTAAAGGAAAAGGAAAAACAGATGATTCCTGATCTGAATTGAGTATGTGTGTTGAAAGGTGACAATCTGGAACAGGGCTGCGGGGGGAGGAAAAAAAAAACAAAAAAAAAAAAAACATTGTATTTGTTTTGACAAATATTGGTGATCTAAACTGCTATATGAGGATCATTTTACATCTCATATTGCTTCTGCTTAGATATGGGGGCAAACAAAATCACATTGAAAGGGCCGTTTCATTAAACTCCACTTTAAATTGAATCCATTTTTGGAACTGAGTTTAACTGCATATTAAAGCTGCAGTCCGTAACTTGTTTCGGTTAAAAATTACCCAAAAACAAATTGTGAGGAAGCACATAATCAGACAGTGTTCAAAACTATCTCCTTACCTTAACCCAATTCACTACGGTAAGCTTGTAATAATGTTTTATAATTTGGGTGGTTCTGGTAGGTTTTCACGGGAAATTCGAGCATGCCGCCGTTCGTCTTTGCGTCATTACGTCATGTCTGTTATAAAGAGCGAGTCCCAGCTAGTAGGCTATATCACATGTGAGGACGCTGCAGGTGGCGGATCATTTATAGCCTTTTCTCACAGCAGCTGGAATAAACTTATCATTTTGATGGCGGATTGTATGGTATGACAAATTAATGTTAGAGATTAGACTGCACAGGAAGTGAAATCTACAGGTAACGCTAATACACACTAAATACACGCAGTCACGCACTGCTGATGTTGTTAACATTAACAATTTGAGAACAAAGTATAACAATAATAATTTGCACGGTTTGACGTGATCCGAGCTAAGCGATCGTTCGATTTAATCACCATTGGCAGCGCAATTTACTGTTGCTTTTTTCCTCAGTTGGTCAGAACCAAAGGGTCAGATTTGTTACTTGTTCAGATGACATTTTCCAGTGAAAATTCTTATTTTGGTCATACTTCCAAGACTACAATCTATGATTCAAAAGTACAGTATCCACCGGTGCGATGACTAACTGCCACACATTCTCCTCAAACCATAGATTATTCCGCTCTTAAGGAGCCGTGCCGATGCACAACCCACATAAAAATGATAATTCACAAATAACTGCATTTGCAGGTTTGAAACAGAGATGGTGACAAAGAGGCAAAACTTACGGACTGCTGCTTTAAAATAAAATTATAGACCCTTTTAGACTCGTTTTAACGGTCATCAATATCGTAAATCCTATCGTAAAGTTTTTTATATTTTAATTTTTTTTTTTTTAAATGTATGTACATTTATAACATACTTAGTATTATATTACCTTTGCATCAAAATTACAAAAACCTAAAACTACAAAAAATGTGAGGGTGTTTCTAATACAGCAGCAGTGGGAGTGACAGTAAATATGACATCTTTCTCTCTTCTGACTGCCGTTATCAATCGTTCTCTATTTTCTTCCTGTTTATGAAAGTTGTGAAAACACTATTGTGGAGTATTTCTTTTGCTAACTGAGCAAATGGAAACACAAAATATATTTAATGTATTCTCTCATTCACCGCTATAGAATTTTACCCAACTATGACGACTTCCACTTCTGAGAAACCCGGAAATGTGAAAAGGGTCTATTACAACTATTATAATTTCCATTATATTATACTTTGGGCTTTTACACTAACAAAGATTTCTGTAAATATATGTTTCTGTAGCAATATTTTTCTGTAATTAGGGCTGCACAATTTGGGTATTTTCTGATAAAAATCGTGACTGCGATTTAAAATGAATTTTAAAATAATACAGGTTTGCTGTGCTTGTAGGGCTGCACAATTTGGCCAGAATTTTGTAATTATATACCAATATGGCCATAAAATAATTATAATAATACCATTATTCCACTGAGCCGTGATTTCGGTTTCATTTGAATTAATCGTATAGCCCTTTCTGTCATCATCTGCAAATTTAAAAAAAAAAAAAAAAAGTTGTAACAAAACACTATCAAATGTTAAATGTGACCAAATGATGCATTTTAGTGAAGAACTGTAATCACAGCTGTTTAACCCATTACAATATAAATTTCCCCAAACAGTACTAACAAAACCACACTGAAACAGCAGAAATCCTGACCATTACATCTTACTTAAAGGGACGGTTCACCCAAAAATTTAAATTCTGCCATTTACTCACCCTCATATCAATCCAAACCTGTATGAATTTCTTTGTTCTGTTAAACACAAAAGAAGATACTGAAGAATGTTGGTAACCAGAGCAATATTTTTTTCCTACTATGGAAGTCAATGGCTAGCGTCAACTGTCTGGTTACCAACATTCTTCAATATCTTCTTTTGTGTTCAACAGAAGAAAGAAACTCATACAGGTTTGGAACAACACGAGGGTGAGTAAATGATGACAGAATTTTCATTTTTGGGTGAACTATCCCTTTAAAGGGGCTCTATGAAGGAATGACACCCAGTGGTTGAAATAGGTACTGCAGTCCAAATTCAAAATATTGTTTGCCCCGCCCCCTCGTTCAAAGACACGGTGGCCAGCTTGAGGACACGCAACAAGAGCGCAATTGACAATAAAAGCTAAGACGACTTACACAGACTTTATCAGGTAGAATCTGCGATTCTCTGACCCAGTTTGTTTGCTGGTTTCCACGGCTGCAATACGCTGTTTTCCGCCAACTGGCAACCTGTGATGTCGAAATACTATAGGATAAACTGGCAGCACACGGTTTCGCACAGACCAAAACAAAGATAGACATTCCGACCCGGAACGCACATTTCAAAGTAGAATATCTGGCTGTAACATTGTTTTTCTGAGAAACAAGTAGGTGAACTTAGCATGTTTCCTAAATATCTGCAAACATATTGGGGTATTTTTATGCTTTATTAAAGTAAAAATCTTACATATAGCCCCTTTAATGGAAGAAGACTCAACGGCATCAATCGTCCAACAATTATCTGACTCTCAACCTCCTTTTCCCAATTAAACACTCCAGACTGCGCACAACCCCTATCTCTTCAGCTAAGCCCAGCTACACACAGCGGTACTTGACAGAGTAATCTTTCAACAAATCCCTCCCCAAACATTTTCACACTGGCTGTTTCCTAATTGATAAACCTCCACGGGGGGCTGCGCTATCATACGACACCGCCTAGCACAAATCCACCAGTAGCCGGCTGCCTTAAAGAGTCAACACACACCAGCTGTATGTGTGTGAGGTGCTAACTGAGCCCACACCATCAGTGTTTGGAGCTGGATGAGAGAGAAAGGAGAATGCTGCTAAGGCCCAGAGGATGTTTTTAAGTGTACCAACAACACACGTGGGAGAAGAGGTCACTGACCTTTCACCCCTGTATTTACTGCATCAGCACAGTTGAGTTTATTGAACAGCCAATGATAGTTCAATTTGACATAAATAAGCACCTGCAATCCAACATCAGCTGCTGTAACCAGTAACGCACAGTCAACAAAACCCTAGAGCAATATGTACAATTTGTAGGGGTGTAACGATACATCGTCATTTCAAGATATCGTGATTATATAAATGTGGCATGTATTGTTGATGTAATCTATATGATTCATGATACTTTAGTTTTATCCAAGCTTACTGTGTTTATAAGGTATAATAAGTCATCATGTACTCACCATCATGTCGTTGTACTCACGTACTCACCATCAAACCTATAAGATTTTCGTTCAACTTACAAACACTAGATATTTTTTATGAAACCTGAGAGATTTGCATCCCTCCATCTAAAGTCCATTCCTCTTAAACAGATCCAAAAAATGTAATAAAGGCATTGTAAAAATAATCAATCGAGTGGTCTAATCCAAATCCAAGTCTTCTGAAAAGACACGACGGCTTTATATATGATGGAGAGATTTACAATGACGCGCATGCTGTAGTAAACACGCCCGTTCAAAAGCTCTAAATATCGCTATAGTATCGTATCGTATCATGAGTTCAGTATCGTGATTTGTATCGAATCGTGACATGAGTGTATTGTTACACCCATAACAATTTGTTCAGCTAAAATATATAGGTGGTTCATTGCAGGAGATCTTACCCAATTAAGCATATCTAATTACCAAAACTTTATTTTTGGTTTCGGGTTTTCAGCTAAATGTGAACTTTAATTTTGGCTTCAGTGTTTTGGTAAAAAAAATTATTTCTGTGCTCGCAGGTTGCAACATTTCCCACCTGAAATCAATATTTTGGAGTCCTAAATAACGCCAATAATCAATAACTTGGGATTGAATAGCTGAAATTTGCAAAGAAATGAATCAATTGCATTCATTTAATTACTTATTTACATTGAATTGACACTAAATCTAATTACTGAAACGTTAATTTTTGATTTTTAGCTAAATGAAAGCTTTAGTGTTTCAATAAAGTTTCAATTTTTAAAAATTCATTTCGGTTCATCACACACTGAAACACCAACATTTAATATTTTTGAGTCATAATGCCAATAATCAATAACTCAGGACTGATTAATCCTGTCGACCGATATCGACCGATCGGTATCGGACGATATGTGTTCATTTTAATTGTTATCGTTATCGGTCTGATAAGAAAATGTGGCTGATATATATAAAACCGATAAATAATGGATTATTACTGTAAGCCGAGACACTTCCGATGCGCACTGTCCACCATTATTGTTTTCAATTGCTTGAAATATGATTAAAATATCACTTCAATTTACAAATACAAACAAAATACAGTTAAGTGCAACATGTGCAGCGCAAGTCTGTCATAAAGGCTACGTAATATTTTAATGAGAACATTATAATAGTGTGCTTAAGTTGAGACATGGCTTTTAATGGTGAGTTTTGTTTTTGACCAACATATCAGTTATCGGCTTTCAAATATAAAGATTATCGGTTATCGGTATCGGCCAAAATTTTCATATCGGTGCATCCCTAAACTGAACTGCTTATTTAGATTGATTGATTGATTTAGTTAGTTGTACAACCCCAATAAAGCCCAAACATTTAGGCCTAATCAGCAACATGTTCAGCTCCTAACAAACAGCACTTTACTAATTATTTATCGACATTACCCATCTGTAAGTAATGGCTGAGAAATGTATGACTTATCAACTCACTTTAAGTGCACTCCATAAAAAAGGGAGGAGGTATGGGAGCAGCTAGGCTGTCATATCAGCCAAGCATTACACACTGAAACACAGCGGTTTATTCGACCTCCCCTGAGAGGCATCCAACACAGAGTCTTTGTCTCACACTAGTGAGCTGCCTACACTAACAATAAGAGGAGCATGTTACTCTCTGAAATACTTTCTGTACTATGCAAAAAGAAGTGTCTTGCCCATTCACATCTGTGCACAGTATGCACAGCGGCGAATTACCGAGATTACCGAATGAACACTACACTGCCCGAAACATGCCGTCTAGGTAGGCAGCTCACTAAGTTTGAGACCGCGCCAGAGAAGTCAATGACATTAGGATGCCGATCTACTTTACAGAGAGCTGGATTAGTGATGCTCCGGTCTTATATCAACACTACAGCTACTGAAATAGGTCTGCGCATTATGTTGCAAACTGCAGGTGATTTAAAGCGAAAACTGAACATTATTGCATACAGATGACCTTTATTAAAGACTCTTCCTTTACTGGAGATTCAGTTGTAAGATAACTTCAACTGCATATAAATTCAAGTCAAAAAAGACGCTCATCCAACTCGACCAAATAAACCATTTTTGATTACTTTTATTACTTTAAATAAGTAAGTATGAACTTCAATTGGGTTTCTTAAATGGCACAGATCAATACAAATTTGCATAATTTTTTTTTAAATAATATTTAAAGATTGATAGTATTGCTCACAAAAAGCACACTGATTGAAAATGAAATAAAAATCAACAGAGTTGATTAGGTATTAGTGATTTATGATCTCACAATTATTGTGCACTCACATTTTGATAATACTCACGTATTGTCAATTGTGTTACCATGTAAATATGCCACAGACGTACATCCGCCATAAAATAATGCGGTTTTTGAACACGTCCGCACCATCCGCGGCGGTTAGCATTACATGCTAAAGTATCAACAAGTCTACATGTGAACGCAAAGCACTCTAGTTTCACTTCATTTTAATGTTTGTGTAATGGAAGATGTTTTTTGAGTGTTACTTGACTGCTTGAGCTTCCGTTTACCATTTGAGTATTTGTTGTATGTTTGCTGTACGTGAATAGAAGCCTTAAATTTGTTAATCATATAAAAAGCGATAGACTCTCCTCAGAAGACTTTAAATAAACCGTTCCGATTCATATGGATTTATTTTAAGATCTTTATAAACGGTGAAACATTTAGAAGATTCAATAAAGTCTTATGGGTTTGGAACTACATGAGCTACAATTCATTTTTGGGTGCACTATCCCTTTAAAATGACATGTAAAAGTAAACAATTTAAGGCGTTTCTAATAAAATATAACATTTAGGTTGGCTGTGTTGCAAAAAGACATTAAAATTAATTAAAAGTTGAACCCAAGTGGATGATAATCAAAATATGATTATTATTATTATTACGTTATCCACCCAAACAAAAGAGTGTTTGTTTACAAAGCCTTAATGAAACCATAGAATTTATAATGCGAGTCCATGTTCTTCCTAATGTATGTGTGTATTAAGCGACATTAACAAAAGACAAATAAATCGTAATTATTTGTATGATAATTAATCGTCAAACAAAATGTCAGGATCGTGACAGCCGGAGGGTTGATATATAACCGCAGGTTTCTCGGGCGTTCGTTACCTGAGTGTCCATGATGGACTCCACGAGTTATTTCAGCATAAACTCGTCGAAATATCGCGTCGTTTTTTCTTCCCAGTAGTATTCCACGAAGTTATACTATTTCATGTTAGGACACGTGAATAAAACCTTAATCCCCATCGCTTTAGGACATAATCATCATCATAGATCAACCCGCTAAACGGTCGAGTATTAAAGGAGACCGCGTAACAGGATCGGTTGCACAACCGGATCTGGTAGTAATAATATGAGTACATCTGTGATCAGAAGAACAAAAAGGCATTAAAGAATTAAATATATGTATATTTAAATCACCAACCATGCGAATAGAGAAGACACATTACACAAGCTACATTGCCGAAGGATTTATTTTCACTGCCCATGGCCACGACTGACTCCACCGAATAAATACGCGTCAAACACCTGACATCGACACTTTTAAGATTAGTAACCTTCTCTAATCTGCTATTCGATCAGTACCTTGAGGATATGTTGATCGAGGATCATTTCACAGGTCTGATTACATGGATATGATGTTTAGATTAAACACGGCACTACTGGGTGTGTTTATCAGTTAATCTGAACCGTGACTGCTCCCGTATATCAACAATATATGAAAATAAGATTTGATAGTACATGACCAAAATGAACTACTGTCACGAAGGTATATATTCATGAACTTCTTACCTGGCGCTAGTGAATTTTCCGCAGTTAAACCCAGAGTTTGGTGTAGATCAGTCTTGACTCTCGCTCTCAAACTGAATAAACTTTGCCCGCTTTTCCTTCTTCTCCTCGCTGGCTAACACACTTGCTAACGGCCGCTAAAATCTCTCCACTCGTGCCGTCAAGAGCGACCGCCGATCCTGCGTCCTCTCGCCGTTATCTCTCTTTGAGGAGTTGAAGTGTTACCGCGGATCGCAGGTGTGGATAACCGCTGTTCCAGATTTCAGATAAAGTTTATCTCCATCTTCTCCCGTTCAGCGCCATCTTTCCCGCGGGGCACGCCGGGTAATCCTCAGGAATCCCGATGCGATGCGACGCGACGCGTTCGCTGCTCGTCCTGGAGTGCTGGAATGCTGCTGGGATCGGGGAGACAGCAGAGGAGGAGAGCGGTGCAACTCACTTCTAGCATTAGACAACACACACACACACACACACACACACACACCCACCCACCTCGGGTCTATATGATGATTTAGTTTTAAGAAGTTGATACTGGCAATGGCAAATAAAATAATAGTAGAGCTACCCATAAATGCGATCGTTTTTTTACTTAATACTCTTATTTTCATAATGCTGTTAATGCCTACCATAGTTGGCTAATACATCATAGTATTAAGTAGGCTACTCCAGTGTATCAAAGGTCCAGAAAATAGCCTGATAGGCCTACCATAACAAATGGGCTGCCTAATAATCCATAGCATGAGAAGTGTAGAATGTCACTGTCAATTTAAGTACAATTGCAGACTCTATAACTACATTACAAAACCCCTTACAAACTCTTTACACAAGGTTTTCGACAAGGTTCCATGGTCAAATTAGTAAACTGGAATTTGCTTTATAGTAATTATAATGGCTACGATCATGGAAAACCTGGAAATATCATAATTTTATTTATAGCCTATTGGAATTTTGAAATAGTTAAATCCTAAAAGTTGTGAAAATGGGACTATATATATATATATATATATATATATATATATAAAAAGTGACAAAGTGATGTGAAGGGCAAGTATGGTAACTCTTACTCAGTATTCCTCTGGATTTAACCAATCTAAGTTAGGGCTGGGACAATACATCAATGTATAGCAAATCAAGAAATGATTCTTGATCGATTCAGATATTTTCCGTATGTATCGCGATTCTCTCTCGAATTGATTCTGAGCTTAGTTTTTAAAAGCAGACGGCACTGCATGCTTTAGAAACAGCCGTACTCTGCTTCCTTTCAATACCTTACACACACCACTTGAACTAACCTTCTATAAAATAATCATTCATAAAGTTTGAAAAGGTTGAAGCGAATTACAAGTGTGTTTGCAGTGGGCTGTTTACATTAATCTTGAGTCATAAAAGCATTCTGAGGTGAAAATACATTCTCAGACTCAGCCGAACGCATGAGCGCTCTTCTTCGTGAGCATTTGAGCATGTGGTTATAAAATAGCCTAGAGCGCCATCTGCTGTTAAACTCTAAGCTCAGAATCGATTAATACTTAATACTTTTACTTTCATAATGTTGTTAATGCCTACCATAGTAAGCTAATACATCATAGTATTAAGTAGGCTACTCCAGTGTATCAAAGGTCCAGAAAATAGCCTGATAGGCCTACCATAACAAATGGGCTGCCTAATAATCCATAGCATGAGAAGTGTAGAATGTCACTGTCAATTTAAGTACAATTGCAGACTCTATAACTACATTACAAAACCCCTTACAAACTCTTTACACAAGGTTTTCGACAAGGTTCCATGGTCAAATTAGTAAACTGGAATTTGTTTTATAGTAATTATAATGGCTACGATCATGGAAAACCTGGAAATATCATAATTTTATTTATAGCCTATTGGAATTTTGAAATAGTTAAATCCTAAAAGTTGTGAAAATGGGACTATATATATATATATATATATATATATAAAGTGACAAAGTGACGTGAAGAGCAAGAATGGTAACTCTTACTCAGTATTCCTCTGGATTTAACCAATCTAAGTTAGGGCCGGGACAATACATCAATGTATAGCAAATCAAGAAATGATTCTTGATCGATTCTGATATTTTCCGTATGTATCGCGATTCTCTCTCGAATTGATTCTGAGCTTAGTTTTTAAAAGCAGACGGCACTGCATGCTTTAGAAACAGCCGTACTCTGCTTCCTTTCAATACCTTACACACACCACTTGAACTAACCTTCTATAAAATAATCATTCATAAAGTTTGAAAAGGTTGAAGCGAATTACAAGTGTGTTTGCAGTGGGCTGTTTACATTAATCTTGAGTCATAAAAGCATTCTGAGGTGAAAATACATTCTCAGACTCAGCCGAACGCATGAGCGCTCTTCTTCGTGAGCATTTGAGCATGTGGTTATAAAATAGCCTAGAGCGCCATCTGCTGTTAAACTCTAAGCTCAGAATCGATTAATACTTAATACTTTTACTTTCATAATGTTGTTAATGCCTACCATAGTAAGCTAATACATCATAGTATTAAGTAGGCTACTCCAGTGTATCAAAGGTCCAGAAAATAGCCTGATAGGCCTACCATAACAAATGGGCTGCCTAATAATCCATAGCATGAGAAGTGTAGAATGTCACTGTCAATTTAAGTACAATTGCAGACTCTATAACTACATTACAAAACCCCTTACAAACTCTTTACACAAGGTTTTCGACAAGGTTCCATGGTCAAATTAGTAAACTGGAATTTGTTTTATAGTAATTATAATGGCTACGATCATGGAAAACCTGGAAATATCATAATTTTATTTATAGCCTATTGGAATTTTGAAATAGTTAAATCCTAAAAGTTGTGAAAATGGGACTATATATATATATATATATATATATATAAAGTGACAAAGTGACGTGAAGAGCAAGAATGGTAACTCTTACTCAGTATTCCTCTGGATTTAACCAATCTAAGTTAGGGCCGGGACAATACATCAATGTATAGCAAATCAAGAAATGATTCTTGATCGATTCTGATATTTTCCGTATGTATCGCGATTCTCTCTCGAATTGATTCTGAGCTTAGTTTTTAAAAGCAGACGGCACTGCATGCTTTAGAAACAGCCGTACTCTGCTTCCTTTCAATACCTTACACACACCACTTGAACTAACCTTCTATAAAATAATCATTCATAAAGTTTGAAAAGGTTGAAGCGAATTACAAGTGTGTTTGCAGTGGGCTGTTTACATTAATCTTGAGTCATAAAAGCATTCTGAGGTGAAAATACATTCTCAGACTCAGCCGAACGCATGAGCGCTCTTCTTCGTGAGCATTTGAGCATGTGGTTATAAAATAGCCTAGAGCGCCATCTGCTGTTAAACTCTAAGCTCAGAATCGATTAATACTTAATACTTTTACTTTCATAATGTTGTTAATGCCTACCATAGTAAGCTAATACATCATAGTATTAAGTAGGCTACTCCAGTGTATCAAAGGTCCAGAAAATAGCCTGATAGACCTACCATAACAAATGGGCTGCCTAATAATCCATAGCATGAGAAGTGTAGAATGTCACTGTCAATTTAAGTACAATTGCAGACTCTATAACTACATTACAAAACCCCTTACAAACTCTTTACACAAGGTTTTCGACAAGGTTCCATGGTCAAATTAGTAAACTGGAATTTGTTTTATAGTAATTATAATGGCTACGATCATGGAAAACCTGGAAATATCATAATTTTATTTATAGCCTATTGGAATTTTGAAATAGTTAAATCCTAAAAGTTGTGAAAATGGGACTATATATATATATATATATATATATATATATATAAAGTGACAAAGTGACGTGAAGAGCAAGTATGGTAACTCTTACTCAGTATTCCTCTGGATTTAACCAATCTAAGTTAGGGCTGGGACAATACATCAATGTATAGCAAATCAAGAAATGATTCTTGATCGATTCTGATATTTTCCGTATGTATCGCGATTCTCTCTCGAATTGATTCTGAGCTTAGTTTTTAAAAGCAGACGGCACTGCATGCTTTAGAAACAGCCGTACTCTGCTTCCTTTCAATACCTTACACACACCACTTGAACTAACCTTCTATAAAATAATCATTCATAAAGTTTGAAAAGGTTGAAGCGAATTACAAGTGTGTTTGCAGTGGGCTGTTTACATTAATCTTGAGTCATAAAAGCATTCTGAGGTGAAAATACATTCTCAGACTCAGCCGAACGCATGAGCGCTCTTCTTCGTGAGCATTTGAGCATGTGGTTAAAAAATAGCCTAGAGCGCCATCTGCTGTTCAGCTCTAAGCTCAGAATCGATTAATACCTAATACTTTTACTTTCATAATGTTGTTAATGCCTACCATAGTTGGCTAATACATCATAGTATTAAGTAGGCTACTCCAGTGTATCAAAGGTCCAGAAAATAGCCTGATAGGCCTACCATAACAAATGGGCTGCCTAATAATCCATAGCATGAGAAGTGTAGAATGTCACTGTCAATTTAAGTACAATTGCAGACTCTATAACTACATTACAAAACCCCTTACAAACTCTTTACACAAGGTTTTCGACAAGGTTCCATGGTCAAATTAGTAAACTGGAATTTGTTTTTTAGTAATTATAATGGCTACAATCATGGAAAACCTGGAAATATCATAATTTTATTTATAGCCTATTGGAATTTTGAAATAGTTAAATCCTAAAAGTTGTGAAAATGGGACTATATATATATATATATATATATATATATAAAGTGACAAAGTGACGTGAAGAGCAAGTATGGTAACTCTTACTCGGTATTCCTCTGGATTTAACCAATCTAAGTTAGGGCTGGGACAATACATCAATGTATAGTAAATCAAGAAATGATTCTTGATCGATTCTGATATTTTCCGTATGTATCGCGACTCTCTCTCGAATTGAAAATACATTCTCAGACTCAGTCGAACGCATGAGCACTCTTCTTCGTGAGCATTTGAGCATGTGGTTAAAAAATAGCCTAGAGCGCCATCTGCTGTTAAACTCTAAGCTCAGAATCGATTTGCAATGAATTTGCAAAATATCAGAAACAATCCACGAATTGCAATGCATCGACAGTATTGTCCCAGCCATACAAGTTAATGCAAGCACATTAGGAGTAGCGTAGTGAACACACACACACACACACTGCAAACCATGGACACACACCCAGAACAGTGGGCAGCCATTTTGCAATGGCACCTGGGGAGCGATTGGGTTTTAGGTCAGGGGTGTTTCCTCCGAATAGGCAAGGGAGGCAGTGCCTCCTCAAAAAAAACTGGATGAGAAAATAATCAATATTACAAAAATAAAACAACACAAATGTTACAAAATTTGACATTAAAAAGTGTAAAAGTCACTTGTTTTTCTAAAGAAACACTGTCAAACTGCGACACAGGTGAAGTTACAGCGGGGAGTCCATGTCTCTCTGCCTCCCTTCAGCTCGTAGAAACAAAGCAGAGCCCACTAAGCGTGCGGTGGGTTTAGTGAGGGGTAATTGAGAACGAATGGGGGAAAGTCACGCGAGAGGAAGCAATGCCTCAACTGCGCTATGATTGGATATGATTGGTTATGATTGGACATGATTGGTTCATTGTTTTCGTGCGTGTTCTTGTCGAATCGGCCTGAATAAAGACAGTGATGCCGTTAATGGGAAGACTAATTAAAAAGTAAGTAAACAACTGTCACTTACATATCACCGCTTTGTGTCATGTTAAAATCAAACTCGAAATGCCCTGAAAACATGATGACTGCGGGGGGTTTTAGTGAGCAATCAGCGTGGTGAAATTAAATGTATATATTTGTGTCTGTGAGTGAGTGATCAGTATGTACAAGCTTGATGACTGCTGAAAATAAATTGACTATTAAAAAGAAAAGCTGAATATTAGTTAATAATAATATAAATAATAGTTTAAATTGTTACTGCCTTTAGTTATTACTTTGGAATAAATGTAAAAATGAATTGTATTTGGTCTCTCTTTTTATGTAATGTTAACTTAAAATTGTGTAACAGGGACATAAATGCCTCCTTAATTGAAAACACCACCGCACACCACTGTTTTAGGCGCCTTGCTTGAAGGGCACCTCAGCGCTTTTCATTCACTCCCCCACCTATATTTTTCCTGCCAGTATTGAGAATCAACCTTTGGGTTACAAGTCTGACTCTCTAACCATTAGGCCACGACTGCCTGCTAATAATGAAACATGACCTGCATTTTAATGGGTTTAAATAACAGAGTTTAGTTATAAGAGACAATAAAAACAAATTTGTGCATCAAAACCACTCTTTTCAAGCCATGAAATAAACTTTCCATAAAATAAGTATGATGAACTACGCAAAAAGCATTTTGAATGTCTCCAGCATGTTTTATAATCAAACATAGTTCACAACCTTACGCACATTACCACGTCCGTCAAAAACTTGGGCTGGCTGTCGGTTGGAATATTAGAACTAAAAACATCAACATAACACTCATGGGGCCCTTTCATACACCCGGCGCAATGCGACGCCAGGCACAACGCATTTTTTGCTAGTTTCAGCCCGACACAGTTATCATTTTCACGTCTTGCGCCAAGTTGTTTAAATAGCAAATGCCTTAGCGCCCATTTGTGCGCCCATAGGCGTGCTGGACTGAAAACGAGGTGTGTTCAGGTGCATTGTTGGTGCATTGCTACTTTGAGGCAACTAAAAACGACTGCACCATTGACCAACAAAAACTTGGTCTAAAGTCAATGGTGCAATATTTGTTTTGTAATTTAAAGGGCGCATCAGTAATATGCACCTATAGGCGAGTACACAACGTGCGTACACTCTGCTTTAGCACCACTACTTTTTAATCTATATATGTTACCTCTCAGTCACCTCATCAGGAGGCTTGGTATCTCTTTTCATAGTTATGCAGATGACACACAGTTGTATGTAGATGTGTCTCCTGATGACCCGGTGCAAATTGTTTCACTAGCAAATAGCATCAAAGACATAAATGACTGGATGTCACAAAACTTCTTACAACTCAACCAAGACTGAAGTTTTGCTTATTGGATCAAAAGCACAGAGAGAGAAATTGACCCCTAAACTAAATGTACTCGGATTAAACCCAAGCCAAGTGGCAAAAAACACAGTTGTCTTTGATTCTGATCCTAATTTTAAAGCTCATGTACGTAACAGCATTTTATCATCTCAAGAACATTGCTAAAGTAAGACCATTTCTCACTCTGAGCAACACAGAAAAATGAATGCATGCATTTATAACTAGCAGGCTTGACTATTGTAATGCCCTTCTTATTAGTCTACCAAAGAATACAATTAACCAATTACAATTAATCCAAAATACTGCTGCTCGAATATTGACAAAAGCTAAAAAGAGAGATCATATTACACCAGTATTAAAGTCATTACACTCATTACTCATTAAGAGAATAGAGACAACCCTTTTAGACCATGCACCGGGTGCGCAGACTATTTTTCCCATTGTTAAACTAGCATTCTGGATAAACTGGGTTCACTTGCGCCGTGCGCTTTAGACCATACGCTTAGATCATTAAAATAGGGCCAATGGGCATCAATCACTAAATACTTGCCGGCTGGAACTAAATAATAATTTCTTCACAATCCATCTGTTTTCAAATCTAAATCATTTGAATATCACAACATTGATGTCTGTCAAAAAATAACGTGCACAATACACTGTAGTATTTATGAGGAGCACAGGTCACGCAATTCCTGGAAAACGCACACTACCGGATGTTTTGTCATTGCTTTCTCTTTGACTATGTCATTTGCTTCTCTCTTTCCGAGAAGAGGGAGAAAATGGCGGCCTAAGCAGCTTCAACACGCTATCTGTCAAAGACAATAACGTGCATATTACATAACACATGCTCACTCGCTGAAACTAAGTGAGTAAAATACTTCACACTGCATGCTAAAGAGAATAAACGCCAATCCATTGAAAAACATTAATAGTTTTAAATCTAAATTAAAGACATATCTTTTTAGTCTGGCCTTCTTTTTCATTTTATTATTTGCTGTTGGTTCCTTCTTGTCTGTAAAGCACTTTGAATTGCATTAATTTGTTTAGAAAAGTGCTATATAAATAAAATTTGCTTGCTTGCTTATTACACACACAGGGACGCGCAGCACACAAACATGCCAAATATTAAAAATAAAAGGATTACAATGTAAAATTATTATTGTGTGCATAAAGATTAAAAAATGCTTTGGTGGAATCCGGCTTGGTCCCGTAGATGCACACGAGCAGATCCGTTTCCTTGCGAGAGAAGCTTTCCGACTTTCCGCTTGTAAAATCCGCCATGTAAATAGCAAATTGTGAGCGCAACTGGCTTTTAAAGGGAATGGGAGATGAGATTCTGATTGGTTTATTGCACGTTATGCCCAAAACACACCCATTACTCATTAAGAGAATAGAGACAACCCTTTTAGACCATGCACCGGGCGCCGACTATTTTTCCCATTGTTATACTAGCAAAAGTGGATTCACTTGCGCCGTGCGCTTTAGACCATACGCTTAGATCATTAAAATAGGGCCCATGGGCATCAATCACTAAATACTTGCCGGCTGGAAATAAATAATAATTTCTTCACAATCCATCTGTTTTCAAATCTAAATCATTTGAATATCACAACATTGATGTCTGTCAAAAAATAACGTGCACAATACACTGTAGTATTTATGAGGAGCACAGGTCACGCAATTCCTGGAAAACGCACACTACCGGATGCTGTGTCATTGCTTTCTCTTTGACTATGTCATTTGCTTCTCTCTTTCCGAGAAGAGGGAGAAAATGGCGGCCTAAGCAGCTTCAACACGCTATCTGTCAAAGACAATAACGTGCATAATACATAACACATGCTCACTCGCTGAAACTAAGTGAGTAAAATACTTCACACTGCATGCTAAAGAGAATAAACGCCAATCCATTGAAAAACATTAATAGTTTTAAATCTAAATTAAAGACATATCTTTTTAGTCTGGCCTTCTTTTTCATTTTTTTATTTGCTGTTGGTTACTTCTTGTCTGTAAAGCACTTTGAATTGCATTAATTTGTTTAGAAAAGTGCTATATAAATAAAATTAGCTTGCTTGCTTATTACACACACAGGGACGCGCAGCACACAAACATGCCAAATATTAAAAATAAAAGGATTACAATGTAAAATTATTATTGTGTGCATAAAGATTAAAAAATGCTTTGGTGGAATCCGGCTTGGTCCCGTAGATGCACACGAGCAGATCCGTTTCCTTGAGAGAGAAGCTTTCCGACTTTCCGCTTGTAAAATCCGCCATGTAAATAGCAAATTGTGAGCGCAACTGGCTTTTAAAGGGAATGGGAGATGAGATTCTGATTGGTTTATTGCACGTTATGCCCAAAACACACCCATTACTCATTAAGAGAATAGAGACAACCCTTTTAGACCATGCACCGGGCGCCGACTATTTTTCCCATTGTTAAACTAGCAAAAGTGGATTCACTTGCGCCGTGCGCTTTAGACCATACGCTTAGATCATTAAAATAGGGCCCATGGGCATCAATCACTAAATACTTGCCGGCTGGAAATAAATAATAATTTCTTCACAATCCATCTGTTTTCAAATCTAAATCATTTGAATATCACAACATTGATGTCTGTCAAAAAATAACGTGCACAATACACTGTAGTATTTATGAGGAGCACAGGTCACGCAATTCCTGGAAAACGCACACTACCGGATGTTTTGTCATTGCTTTCTCTTTGACTATGTCATTTGCTTCTGGCGGCCTAAGCAGCTTCAACACGCTATCTGTCAAAGACAATAACGTGCATAATACATAACACATGCTCACTCGCTGAAACTAAGTGAGTAAAATACTTCACACTGCATGCTAAAGAGAATATACGCCAATCCATTGAAAAACTTTGCCGGGTTAGTGAACATCGTTCAGCATGTGTTGGTTAATCTGCATTGTAAAAAGCGCTATATAAATTAAAAAAGGTTATGACAGACTTTTTTTATGCATTCTGATATTCCTGGTTTTAATATTTTTAATAATTTTCTATTCTTGACTGATCTTTTTTTCATAATTTTGGCAATAAATGAAGTGTTAAATGAATGATCTTGAGATGAGTCCCTGTAGTTGTCCAATTTGACTCTCATATGCTGGTGTAATATATATCATAAACTTGACAGGCGGTTTTTATAAAACGCAGTTATCTTCTCAGTTCTTTAAAAGATTAAGGCAATGATCAAAGTTTCCAATAAAAGATTTAAAAGATTTTGATATGTTACATTTAATTACCCCTTAGCAGATTTTGACTTTTTGAAGTTGGCAGTAGGTGTCAAATGATATATATATATATATATATAATATGAAAAAAAAAAAAAATATATATATATATACATTCACATTGTTAAACTAGATAAATAAATATTTATTTATTTTTCCCTTATCCATATCTTATTTTTTTCTTATCCATATCCCTATCCAAAAAGGAAGAACTTAACAAATGGCATTCAAACAGAGGCCTGAACACAATATGTCATGGAGAGAAAACTCAGCAGCAGATGGCAGTCAAGGGTGCTGCTACGCCTCATTGCCAAGAGGGCTTCAGCATGCAGAATGTTTGTGTAGTTAATTGTGTCATCAATGAGAGTATACTGAGACCTGGCCAACAGTCATTGAGAAACACTGACTCACTGGTTCCTATGTGCAGATTATATTGACAGTTAGTAAACAGAAAATGAAGTGTTCTAATTTCTCTTCCTCCTTTTTCTCCTCTTCTCCCATTTTAGAGTCACATCAGTAAATCAGATCATGTCACTATACAATCTTATTTTTCTCACCTTAGAGGAGTGGTGAACTGAGCAGATAAATAAAAAATAAAAAAAAAACTTTTTCCCACACTGTTTGGATCTAACAGAGCATTTAAAGGAAAAATCGATTCACTGAGGAAACACATCCGTCCGTGAGGTGCCGTTGTCTTAGTTGTTTTCCCCAGATGTGAGGCCCTTCATCTGACAGGTAGTGTCAGCGCTCAGGTGAATACTAATGCTAAACCGCTCTGTCACCAAGGCAGACAGCTGACCTCAGAACAGCCGGCACAAAGCATGTGCTTTTAAAGGGGTCATAGTCTGCTTGCCCCAGACCTCCTGCTGGCTTGTATTGAAAAGCTGGCCAGACAAACATTTGCATTTCAAGCAAAGAGGAGAGACTTCAATGACTTCAAACCACCAACCCTGCATGATTCATTTTTAGAACACCTGCGGACTTGTGTGGTCAGAGAGTGCCTACACAAATGCAAGCAAATCCCTTCAAAACCACGAGATCTGAACACAGGAAACATGCCTCTGTTTAGACAAAAAAAGGTGACTGAAATATGAATCTAATTTCACTGATGTTTCCAGGAGGATTTGATATGAAAGCAGACAGAATCAAAGGAAAATGATTATAGAAAGTAGACTGTAAGGCTTACCAGTAGGAAATAAATTTCCCTGGTGGTGGGAGTCTAGTGATTAAGGATCTTCAAATAAACATCTCAGGTTTGATCCCATGAAGTGCAGAGTTACTGATAGTCTTATCACCATTCAGCACTTGAACACTTCACCCCTAATTGCTACATGCAGATCAGTGTGTCATAAGGCACTTTGGGTGAAATTAGCAGGAAAAAATGACATTTATCGTAAGATGTTTTTTGGTAAGCATCTACTCTTTATGTAAGCAGTGAGGTACAAGAGGCTGTGCTGTATTGTGAATATTGTCACTGCTAAAGGACATTGTTAGGAACAACCCACAGCAGAGCAGGAGCACCTAAAACAGTGAAAATACCTACACTGTAAAAAGTAATACGCTACTCTTCTACTTCTAATATGCTAATCTACTCCATACAATTTTGACACCTGATGATAGCAAGCAGAATCACTGAAGGAAAGAGAAACACATGAATTAACAGAGGTTTAGATGTTGATGTTGATTTGATTGAAAATGTTTGGTCACCTTTATGGTGATTGGTGTTTCATTTAGTTGGGCAGTTTTACTCTTTGCTTTTTATGTCAGTTTGTGGATTTTGTAATGGTGTTTGCTAATTTTACACATTTTAAATGGTTGACTTTTAAGGAATTAATTTGATTCATTCGAACTCAATTCTTATATGTTGAATTTAATTAATAATATTGCTTGTAATCTGTTGCCGCAATTTTATTGAGTAGATAGAGCGTATTACTTTTTACAGTGTGTATATATATATATATATATATATATATATATATATATATATATATATAATTCATTAAATAAAGTGACAGTAAAGACATTTATAATGTCGCAAAAGATTTTCAACATTAATAATTTAGAAATGTTTCTTGAGCAGAAAATCATCATATTAGAATGGTGGATCATGTGACACTGAAGACTGGAGTAATGATGCTGAAAATTCAGCTTTGATCACAAGAATAAATTACATTTTAAAGGGTTAGTTCACCCAAAAATGAAATTTCTGTCATTAAGTACTCACCCTCATGTTGTCCCAAACCCGTAAGACCTTCGTACTAAAGACATCATTAAAACCTTCGACGTGACTGCAGTGGTTCAACCTTAATGTTATAACGTGACAGGAATACTTTTTGTGTGCAAAAAACAAAACAAAAATAACGACTTTATTCAGTAAATACTGCTATGGTATTTTCACTGCAGAGCTTCAGTGTTTACGTCCGAACGGCGGCTCAGTATTGGCTGGATCTGATCACGTGAGCAGCATGCGTGTGATGATGATGAATTTGTTGAATAAAGTCGTTATTTTTGTTTAGTTTTTGCGCACAAAGAGTATTCTTGTCGCTTCATTGTTATGAATGTTTTAAGGTCGAACCGCTGCTGTCACGTCGACGGCTTTAACAATGTCTTTAGTACCTTTCTGGACCTCAAAAGGTGCAAAGTTGTTACTGCCTATGTGTGGATCAGATACCCTCGGATTTCATCAAAAATATCTTAATTTGTGTTCTGAAGATGAAAGGTCTTACGGGTTTGGGACGACAAAAGGGTGAGTTATTAATGACAGAAATTTTGGTGAGCTAACCCTTTAAAATATATTCAAATAGAAAACATTATTGTATTACAAAATGGTTAGTTCCAGTCCTTGATTCTGATTGGTCAATACCTGTGTTTTGTTCACGATAAAACACGGCTATGACCGCTTCACCCAACGGTTCTGTGTATCACTACACAACACCCTTAACAACCACTCTTAGCAACTTTTGTTCTCATTGATATTGTTAATTGAAGCTTACTGTATTATAGTAGAGTATTGCGAGAGAGAGATCGAGTAAGCGAGCGTACCTGAATTTAGACATAGCGGTTTCCTTCAGGTCAGTCCTATGTTCATAATAAAAAAAATCTGTTTGAATGTCCGCTGCAATAGCTTGTCTTTTATCAGTTAATGGGTTTCCCCGTGCCCTGACACTGATAGCGCTTGATAAAGCATTTTGGCAGTTGCGTCTTGTTCCATGTTCACAAGTTTCGGTCCTTTCAATGTAAAAGTCTTCGCTACTGACTGACTCGCTCATAAAGACAGTCTTTCCCGCCATCTAATGGTGTAATTACTGTAATTCTGTTGCTGTTCATGGTCAGGGACTATTTTTTTCCAGCGGAAGGAAGGCTTTTAGTGATTTTACTTCATGAAAGTTTTTGGCTTTAATATTTGTATTGTGTGGTAACCGTTTTATAAAAGCATTAAGGTACTCGAGGCTAGTGCTGTATCATGAATAAGTCACGGCTGAAGGGGTTACTCCACTTTGCGTCATACTTAACAGCGCCCTTCAGCCGTGACTTATTCGTGATACAGCACAGCCTCGAGTACCTTATTGCTTGCATAATGTTTCACAATATTACTATTTTACAGTATTTTGATCAAATAAATGCAGCATTGGTGAGCAGAAGAGACTATTTTCAAAAACATGAAAACCTGGTCACATGTCTTGTGTGATTCACACAGTAATTGCGGAGGATAACAAACTGATATTATATTGAATCCATTTTCTCACTCACCCAGTGTCATCATAAACAGTTTTACCAGCAGCAGTCAAAATGATACTTTGAGAATCTGGTTTGTTTAGGGTGAAAGATCTATCTCTGTGTTTTTAGTGTAAACAGTTTTGCAAAACACGAAACAATGGTGATGACTAAAAATTATGTCAGCAGTTATTCTGACAGTATACAGAATGAACACGCCAGAAGTCACACTGCAGATTGTAATTATACATTCAGACTGTTTGACTTTATGTGAAACAATGAGGTTTCACAGAGGGCCAGTGATTCGAACATGCAGCCCCTTCTCTTCCTCTTTGGGCGCCTTTGGCTGTTTGTTTTCCACAGTTGGATTGGGTTCTAGGCTGTTGGAAAACCCATTTGTGGCACAGCGGGAAAACCTGCCACTCCTACCAATGCATGGAGAAGCACAGTCAAGCTCTCAGCCACTAATGTGAATCAGGAAGTATGATGCAGTCAACCTGTTTGTCGTATAAAATTCTTGCAAAAAAATATCCTCTGTTACTGGTGAGCTCTCTGACAAAGAGCAGATATTTGACTACCTCCTTAGCTTGAACGTATATATCTCTTATGCTAGTATACCAGGAGTGTAAAAGACCTGGGATTTCTGGGGTTTAAATAATGCTTTTAGCTGGGCTAAGTGGCTAGCAGCAAGACAACAGTGGTTCCCCGCTGGATTTGCTCCAGGACCCAAACTTTTCAAAGCACAGTACCAAAATTGTTTAGTGTACAGAAGTAAACAAAAATTAAAGGGGTCGTTGATTTTAATTTCACTTTCTTAACTTTAGTTAGTGTGTAATGTTGCTGTTTAAGTATTAACGACATCTGCAAAGTTACGACGCTCAAAGTTCAGTGCAAAGGGAGATATTTTCTTTTAAAGAATTCTCTGTTTTTAGGACTACAACAAATGGCTGGTAGGAACTACAACGAGTTTCTTCCCGGGTTGGTGACATCACTAACCCTAAAATTTACATAAACCCCGCCCCTGAGAACACGCAACAAAGGGGGTGAGGCCATGTTGGGCTGCTTTAGAGAAGAGGAAGAGTTGTTGTAGTAGAGTGTTGTTGTCATGCCGTCATTTTACGTCGGACTCCTTAAAAAACGAGGGCCAATTGACCCTTCCCTTGATTGACAAGCGATCTAACCAGTCATAACGCCGAATCCGCCATTTTGTCCGACAAAGCAGTCAGGAGTTAGAAGATTAACCTCGGTGGACTTGAACTTGAAAATGGTGTGTATTGACGTCTTTCCGCGTTTGAAACAACATTACTTCTCATGTTCATTCATGTTTATTTGATGCTATAAATTAACTAGCAGGAAGAGATGGTCGATTCACGAGCCGCTTGAGCTGAGGCGCTACAGCAATCTGTCACAACATAAAACGTTTTTTATTTTTCTATTTTCTTAAAAAATTAAATTTGAAAGCTGGGACTTTGTTTAATATCATAAGTAACCTGCTCTGTCTTGTCTGTCAACGTGTTGTCAGTGTCCTCTTTGCTCCGCGATGTATTTTTCATTCTGTGTGGCGTGACCGCGCCATGGCTTGTCAGACAAAACAACAGTAACTAAGGGGGGCAGGTCTATGCGAAGGGTCAATTCAATGCTGGGTTTGCACAAAAGATTAACATGACGGCACATGCTAGTCGATGAGTTGAATCAACTCCACAGCAACTACATAAATGTATCCACTAACCGTTCAGAAACGTCCAGTTTCATTCTAAAAGTTGTAACTTCTTCCTGAGTCTCTCCATCAGTATCCGACTCCGGTTTGAACAATGTAAGGCTGAACACCGTTACTGACAATCCTCATTTTGGCTGCGTGAGTTTTTCCAGCTTTGTTGTTGTTGAGCAACTGTAGCGTGATCTGTTAAAGCTCCGCCCTCTTTTGTAAAGGGGGCCAGGAGCAGCAGCTCATTTGCATTTAAAGGGACACACACAAAAACTGCGTGTTTTTTGCTCTCAGCCGAATAGGGGCAAATTTGACAAGCTATAATAAATGATCTGTGGGGTATTTTGAGCTGAAACTTCACAAACACATTCTGGAGACACCAATATTACATCTTGTGAAAGAGGCATTATAGGCCTTTAAATGAAAATAAAATAAACATTAAAAATGTATTAGTATTATGATTAACCGCATAGGTCTGTGTAAAATTATTAACATAAAATAGACTGAATAGGAAAACTGACAAACCTTTTTTTATATGTTTTATGGTTTCCTCATGCAATAATTCAACATATAAAACTAACTGTGTTTGGCACAAGACATTTTTTTCTCAATGCAAGTGAATCTGCATAAAAAAAATTTTCCTGTCATGGAATACAAAAAATTAAATAGGTAATTGTGACGTTTCATTTCACAATTCAGACTCTTCTTTTAAGAACTGCAACTTTAGTTATTAGCTTATATCTTTTTTTCTTTTCTTTTTTTCAGAATTGTGAGGAAAAAATCTGAATTGTGAGATAAAAGATTAAGTTTATAAAAAATATATATTTTTTGGTTCCATGACAGAAATAAGCATCCATACAAACATGTATGACTTTCTTCTGTGAAACACACACACACACAAAGACATTTTGAAGAATGTTGGAAACCAAATTGTTTTAGTGACAATTGACCTCCGTTTTATGGACATAAACATGGAGCCATTTCTCAAAATATATTATTTTATGTTCCACAGAAGAAAGAAAGTCATACAGTTTTGGAACAGCATGAGGGACAGTAAATGATGACTGAATGCAGCCATCATGAAATTTTTATATTCTCATGCATTAAAATTTTGCATTTGCAGCAAAACTTTATCATTAGATTTTACATAGACTTTCATCAACAACAAAACAAATAGGAGACCCTTTAACCCCCTTTTTAAATGCTGATTAGTCTATATACTTTGCTACCTAACTATGCATGATCACATGGTTTGTTGCATGTTAATATTTCCATTTATTTAGCAATGGTTTTCGCTGCTGTTCATGACTCAGTTCTTGGGTTTTGACCCATTAGTTGAGAATCACTGTTTAGAAGTCGTAAAATAGATTTATACAGATGTGTTTGGTATTCTCTTCAAAAATAAACAATTTCTCATTATTATTTGACAGTACCAAGAGCAGCCACAAGGGGAGGATGTGTGCCAGTGATTTAGGACCACACTTATATTCATCCACTCTCATTATTTATGATTCTCAGAGTAGATTTTCTTTAATAATAAACTGATGTGGAAATTGTGTTTGTTTCAAATATAGTATACATATAGTTTAAATGCACCATAAGCATGAAGAGTGATTAAGGTTGAGAAACAGTATTACTCTTATTGGAGGAGCCTCTCTCACAGGTATAAATAAAAAGGAACATCATAGAACAAGAAGATGAACCTGGTTCTGCAAAATGACTCTCACCATGGGATTCCCTACAGTTGGCACCAGTTTTGTGTGCTGCTCTCATCAGAGTAAGCACAGCTTGCAAAAGGTTCCCATCAGTATTGTTATGCTTTAGCCTTGAAAACAGGCAGTTTCCAAATGGCTGCAGTGCCATAAATTCCAGCTTTGTGCAGCTCATACCTTACTGTCTTTGGTGAAATAGGGCAGAGATGTGCTGATTGTGTCCCTGAGGTATCCCTGTCTGTCAGTGAGCTTCAACTAACAACCACTGTTTCTATTTGTAAAGGCGGTTTGTCCATATTTAGTATATGCTGTTATTAAAGGGACGGCTCACTCAAAAATTAATAATAATTTACTCACCCTCATGTCGTTCCAAACCTATGGAAGCTTATTTCTACCATAAATAAAAATAAATAACTAAAAAAGTTATTGAAACTTTTTATCTCACAATTCAGCCTTTTTTCACCCTTATAATTATACTCGATTAGGTTGTTTTAACCCAGCGGTTGGGTTAAATGTTTGCCCAACATGCTGGGTAGTTTTATTTAACCCAACTATAGTTTAAAAATTACTATATGGCTGGATTAAAATGAACCCAAAATAGGTTGGAAATTAAAAATCAGACACATAATTACTAGAGGCAACAATCATAACCAAAAGGTGAACATTTATTAATAAGCAATTTAATAAATGTTTATTGTTTAATTATTATTCAATAAACGTATTAATAAATGTTTATTTATTAAACATTAATAAATGTTAATTTCCAACATATTTTGTGTTCATGTTAAGTAAGCAATACAGTAATTTTTAAACAATAGTTGAGTTAAATAAAACTAACCAGCAGGTTGGGCAAACATTTAACCCAACCACTGGGTTTGCATTTTTAGCCCAACTTGGGTTGTTTTTAACCCAGCATTTTTTAGAGTGTATCATGCAATTTTCCCAATTTTTTTTTTTTTTTCTCCCGGAATACTAAGTTTACATCTCACAATTCTGTTTTGTGTTTCAACCAAAGAATAAAAAAGGTAATTGGGACTTTTTTTTCCTCGCAATTCTGAAAAAATCTCAGAATTATGAGATTTTTCATATATTTTTACTAGTAGGTGCAGGACACTATAGTTCAATTATGTAAGTGTATAGCAAAATAATGTAAACTGTGACATATTATACTAAAAAAGTCTTCATACAGTGGACTACCAGTAAAATTTATAAAAATTTGGAACCAAAAATTATTCAGACACTTTGACCTGACCATGTTTTGCTGAAGTGTTATCTGACAACTCCAAGATCTTGTCATATTTTATTACAATTTATAGTGAATAAACTGTATTAATGAATAAAATGTTCTGAAATGGTTTGACTGTAAACTCAGAACTGCAAGATTAAAAATCACAATTACCTTTTTTGTTTTTTATTCTGTGACATGGAGACATCTCACAAAACATATTCTTTTAGTTTCCATAGAAGAAAGAAAGTCATGTAACGACATGAGTGAGTAAATGATTACTGAATTTTACTTTTTTGAGTGATTGATATTTTATTATCTGCATAAAATCTGCTTAGGAAGAGACCATCTGACTGACATGAATCTAAAAAACTGTGCTGTATCCACTAATATAGTCCACTGAATGAGTGGATGAAAACGAGTGAGTGTCAGAAAATGGCGTGATTCAGCACGATGTTCACAGTGCATGGGTATTCTCTAGAAGGGTATAGAGCAGGGATCCACTTTCCTGCAGAGTTCAATGCTGAAAAATCCAACATTGCTGGTCACCAGCATAAGATATGTTTTGCATGCTGGGACCAGCATGGGATGCTGGTTGCTGTTTTGCTGGTCCCCAACAAGACCAGCACTATGCCAGTTCTAACCAGCATAAACCAGCTTGGACGAACTTGGAATTCATGGTGGGTTATACTGTATTTTTCAGCAAAAAACACTAAACTTTTCTGTCTGAGCGGGTAAACCTTTCATTGATATTCCAAACATATTCATCCAGGCGGAAGAACAAAGATTTCCTAATGGTTTGACCCTTGAGCTTCATAATACCTTGAGTACTATAAGTAGTTCACTTCAAAGACTGCTGTGGAAGATCAACACTACAGCTGAACTCTGAGCCCCACAGGAGGTCACAGACACCAGCTCTTTCAAAATATTACAACTATTAATGGAATTACAAGCAAGTCCAGCTTTCATTTTTACTCATTTATGTTTCTGGTAAACATAATATAGTATGACATCAGCTGAATGAGAGATCCTTAAGTGAAGTACAGTGATCAGATGATTATAAGTACAGTGGGTCCAATAGCCTATTTTTAATATAATACAAATGTTGTCATTACAAAAACTTTAATATTATCAGCATAACAATTTGAGTCAGAGCAAAAAGTATTGTACCTTTTGTACTAACAGCGTTATCCGAAATAGTTCTCTCAGAGGAGATGATAGACCCGTTTATTGGAACACAAGCCCCAGTGAAATACAGCTGTGGCCCAGTAAAACATTACTGATTGTCTGACAATTGAGATTACCATCATCATAACTGGTAATATTTCAGCAATCATGTCTTGTGTGTTTTCTATCAGCTGTTTATAATCAGAAATAATGATGCCAGATTCGCAAATGAATCACTTCTTTTGATCTATTTGGTCAAATGAGATTGTGAAAAGGTCTGAAATTGCTTTGTTCGGTTTGAATTGTTTTGATTCAAAGTTCACATAGTCCATGGACCCAGGCCACAATTTTCACCAATTGGTACCACCCAAGGTGGCAAATTCTAGTCAAAGTCCATATCTCTAGATGATATTACAACATGATAACCTTTTGTTAGTGGTAGCTTTGTCACAGAAATAAGCCTTCAATGACTCTAACCGCTGAGCCAAAGAATGAAAAAACTTTATTTGAACAGAACACGTCAAAGAAAAACAAAATAATTCTACCTTGTTCATGAACTTATTTGGTCATTGCAAACTAGGGATGTTGTTGAATGGTCTGAATGGTCAGATGCACACATAGTTGTCAAAATGCCCATCATGTGGAGTATCTACAGTTGTAAATACAGTCGGTTATGGCTTAATTGGACGTAAACATTTGGATGAAAACAGGATATGTGTCAAAGGGACAGTAGCTTATATTTGTCATTAATGTTAATAAAACAACAAAACATGTTAAATAAATGTATACATGGTAAATAAACCTACTGTATCTGAAAAACAAGTTTATTTAATTTTTATCTCTATAGTATTTGTTGTATTGTTTGTAAACAATTATATATATTGGTAATTATGCCCTTTGAAGGTTATTGGACACTGAAATTTTTGTTCTTTAAGTTTGTGACAAGCACATAAAAATTATTACTTTTTTCATTAAAGTAATAATAAAAAAGCTGTCCTACATTCATTAGTCTCACTGTGTTGTGCTTGGAAAACTGCAACATCAAAAAAAAAAAAAAAAAGAGAGCGAGAGAGAGAGAGAGAAATGAATAAAAGTATAGGTATCAGTATCGGTATCGGCGAGTACTAGGAAAAAAGTATCGGTACTCGTACTCGTAGAGAATTTAATTATTGTATTTATTATAAGCATACCTTTGTCATCAGTTGTCCATCCATGTCCTTTTGGTTCGAGTATGTCTGGCTGCCTTTCCAGACAGTGTCTCCCTAGACAGCTGCCTGGTAATTGGCACGCTGTATATGCAGCTTTAAGCAGTCCCTGCAAGGGGGAAGTAGGCTGGACTCCACTTCACCCCTTTTGGTACAGAATAGCAGGTAACGTAGATCACTGACATCACATACACTAGACGATGGTGCATACATCCTGCAGACAAATGATTCCATGGTGCTGTATAATTCCTCTGATACATCCCAGGATGTTCCCAGGGTTATGAAGGACTCTTGGAATGTTTCCTTTCACAAGTTTGGGAGCGGTAAGTTTTCCTCATCCTGCAAAAGCACTTATGCTATCACAACCCGTAAAGGCGTGTACCCCTATAAGAGCATCACATAGGTCATCTCCAAGGAGCTGAGCAAGGTTGCTGATGTTGATGTACCTTGTTCGATTCTGAGTGCCAGATTTTTGATAAAGGGGGCAGTTTATCTTCTTACAGCATCCAAGACAAAGGATCATGACATCCGTATCCTCACTCACAATAACTGGTTTGATAGCCATTCTGGCTAGCATGATTTGCATGTAGGAGCATACGGGTATCCGCCTCCTCATGGGAAGATTTCAGCCCTTCAACAACATTCCAGTCTTTTATGGTCAGACAATAGCATCTCTCTCCACAGGTTGCAAATAGCTGCTTGTCCTGAAGCTTTACTCGGTTCTCTGCTAGCTTCCACTGGTCCACAATGAATGTTATCAAGGCTGTTTTACTTTACATTGTGTCCCGGGGCAATGATCTTCCATTGAGTTCTACTTGCTGAACCACGACTGTATCTCTCAGCATTCTTGATTGATGTTTTCCAGTACACATCCAACACCACATCTATCCGCTTACTATTTCTTCCTTCGTGCAACATTAGGTTGCACGAACCAGCAATCTCTCCAAAAGTCTTGCCATCACCTTTTAGTTTCTGAACAAGGCTCATTCCATCAATGATGCATGCAGAGTGTTCTCCAATATCTTCAATTGATGATGCTGATTTCTCGAACTCTCTTGCAAGAGCAGCCTTATTAGTTTTCCGCAATGAGCCATCTGGATTTGAGAGTGCCCAAGGCAATGGACACTTCTTTCTTCTGTGCTTGTTTTACTCTAGCACTTGTCTTGATACTTGAGAATGTCTTCAGATTCTGTTTTCTCATTTTGTCATGGAACTTGGTTGCAGGTGACTCTTTTTCTAAATGTTCACTTCTGAACGTCTGATATGCCTGCTCTCCAGTCTGGTGAGCTTGCAGCAGATCACTGGCTATGTCTGGTGACACAGCCATTCCTGTGGAAAGACTAATGATATCAGACTGATCTGGACCTAGAGGGTTTACCCAGCTTCTCTCCATAAGTTCTACAAAGGCATTTACATCTGCCATATCCTTCTCTATCCTGGGATTCTGTAAATCTTGATGACTGAAACACTCTGTAGACTCATTCCTTGTCATGTTCCTGAGATGCCTTAGATACTGACTTCTGTTTTCTGAAGTGAGATAGTATCTGGTGACTGCTCCAGTTTTTAGGCTGAATCCCTTGGTTCCACGGGCAGTCTGGGTGTCCTTTTTACAGTCTCCTCAATTGTCTGGTCTACCGGAATCTGAATAAGTTGCGAAGTGCTTGTAGCCTCCAAGGGTAACACATATCAAAATAAACAGCAGGACTCACCTTTTCAGATGATGCTAGTGGTGTATTTGTACAACAAAGTATGGTGGAGTAATCTGGTTTTGAAACTAGCACCAGTCGTTGTTGTTGCATAATATACTATTTCATATACAGTACATACATATTTTTTCAAATTGCTAGGTCATGGATTGTCCCACCATCATGGTTCTGATATCACCACAGACAAAAGATACCCCCCCCCCCCAACATCAATATCTTTTGAGATAGATATACAAATGATGTAACAATTTAATAGATGCAAAAAAATAGTTTTCTGTAATATGAAGGCTAATATAAAACGTATACAACAAATGTCATGTCAAATTATGGCAGATCTGGATAGCCCTGACTGTCCTGAAAAAAAATCAACGTATAGCATGTATGGCTACCTCTTACAGTAGACTTCATACAAACCTGCTGTGCAGATACTGTAGGACGATAATGGCAAAAATAATGATTGTCCCAAAAGATTAGTAAAGCTACTCATTTGAAATGGTTCTCATGTTTCAAAGTACTTCTAACAAACAAAGTCTACAAACAAACTGGTACTAAAGAGAATTCTGGCTTGGCCCATGGACTAACAACTGCAGCAGTTCCTCTCTCCTAAGTAGTAACGGGATACTTTATAATACAGAAAACAAAAATAATGCTGGATGACATATATTTACCTACAGTACACTTAGGAAACAACACTTGCAAAGGTGTTAGTTTGATAAGGTAAAGACTATTTAAATCCATATAGTCCTTATGTAGCTCCGGCCCTTTTGAGCGCTGCACTCGTTGCGTTCTGTCTTCCGGTTTGTATTTCCATTGCATGACGGTAGATCTTACGGATTTATAAAAGAACCACTCATTTAAAATCTTCCTGGTCTACTTACATTTGTTATGACACCCACTTCAAACATTACAATGCTCATGATAACTTTCATCAACTCTACAATAAGAAAATCTACTTCACCAGAGAATTACTCTTCGACAGCGATGCCATAGAAATATACAGAGCTACCGCAAAAACGGAAGTTCAAAGACAAATTTGTCTTTGAACTGTGAAATTTGTGCTACGTACCAATTCGTCTACTTATACTATGCCCTAAAAGTATTTTGTGAAGAAAAACTACATACTTTTGAGTGTGTAGCAGAAGAGTATGCAAACTTTGGGACATACACTACTGCGTCATAATTGTGTCCTTGATGGACGCTCTGTCACTTAGTTAAGTGCAACCTGTCACCGTTTAAACTGCCCTGTCAATCATCTTGTCACAGTTAAAATCCTCCACATTAAATTAAATTAAATTTCCTACCATTTCGGAGAGAAATGTAGTCACACATGATCTGCCAGTCATGGGTCTTTCATGCGGAGAACTCTCCTCATGTTTGCATAATGATGCATTTAAAAGTTAATGACCAATCGCATCTGTATAAAAGTTCACAATGCTGTTGCAGATGAAATATGATGATCACATTTAATAAATATCTTTTCATCAGGTTAGATACTGATTATTAATCACTCAACCCCATTTATCTTAACCACTCTGCTTAGCCGTCGGTCTCGCACATCTGTCATGTTGGGTAATGCGCAATGGGTTAAAATATTATGTGCAGATATGCACTTCGGATTCTAACCGGAAAAAGTAGACCATCTGGTCATCTTGGAATACTCATTTCAACATACTACGAATTGGGACACACTAATTCTAATTTCGAATACTATTTTGGAATGGATAGTATGCGAA
Source organism: Elopichthys bambusa (assembly GCA_037101425.1). Taxonomy (NCBI): domain Eukaryota; kingdom Metazoa; phylum Chordata; class Actinopteri; order Cypriniformes; family Xenocyprididae; genus Elopichthys; species Elopichthys bambusa. The sequence goes on from CM074443.1 coordinate 4,006,972, forward strand.
TTGGGACGCAGCACTGAATTTACTAGAGATTCATATACAGGATTTGACATTGTATAGGTTCTTCAAAGAATACCAATTGTATTGCCATGTATTATAAACCGATCAAGCATAACATTATGACCACCTTCCTAATATTGTGTTGGTCCCCCTTTTGCTGCTAAAACAGCCCTGACCCGTCGAGGCATGGACTCCACTAGACCCCTGAAGGTGTACTATGGTATCTGACACCAAGATGTTAGCAGCAGATCCTTTAAGTCCTGTAAGTTGTGAGGTGGAGCATCCATGGATCAGCCTTGTTTGTTCAGCACATGCTACAGATGCTCGATTGGATTGAGATCTGGGGAATTTGGAGGCCAAGTCACCACCTCAAACTCATTGTTGCGCTCCTCAAACCATTCCTGAACCATTTTTGCTTTGTGGCAGGATGCATTATCCTGCTGAAAAAAGCCACAGCCACCAGGGAATACCGTTTCCATGAAAGCGTGTACATGGTCTGCAACAATGCTTAGGTAGGTGGTACGTGTCAAAGTAACATCCACATGGATGGCAGGACCCAAGGTTTCCCAGCAGAACATTGCCCAAAGCGTCACACTGCCTCCGCCGGCTTGCCTTCTTCCCATAGTGCATCCTGGTGCCATGTGTTCCCCAGGTAAGCGACGCACACGCACCCGACCATCCACGTGATGTAAAAGAAAACGTGATTCATCAGACCAGGCCACCTTCTTCCATTGCTCCGTGGCCCAGTTCTGATGCTCACGTGCCCACTGTTGGTGCTTTCGGCGGTGGACAGGGGTCAGCATGGGCACCCTGACTGGTCTGCGGCTATGCAGCCCCATACGCAACAAACTGCGATGCACTGTGTATTCTGACACCTTTCTATCAGAAGCAGCCTTAACTTCTTGAGCAATTTGAGCTACAGTCGCTCGTCTTTTGGATCGGACCACATGGGCCAGCCTTCACTCCCCACGTGCATCAATAAGCCTTGGCCGCCCATGACCCTGTCGCCGGTTCACCACTGTTCCTTCCTTGGACCACTTATGATAGATAGATACTGACCACTGCTGACCTGGGAACACCCCACAAGAGCTGCAGTTTTGGAGATGCTCTGACCCAGTCGTCTAGCCATCACAATTTGGCCCTTGTCAAACTCACTGAAAATCCTTATGCTCGCCCATTTTTCCTGCTTCAAACACATCAACTTTGAGGACAAAATGTTCACTTGCTGCCTAATATATCCCACCCACTAACAGGTGCCATGATGAAGAGATAATCAGTGTTATTCACTTCACCTGTCAGTGCTCATAATGTAATACCTGATTGGTGTATTATGCCAAAACATATAGTATTTACTATGGTACTTTTTTTGTTAGCGGCTGAAGATTCATTCCAATCGAGGTGCAGTAGGGAAACAGAAGCAAAGAAGTCTTCAGAAGCTTATTTTCTCTAACCACTCAGCTTATTATCAATGTTTCCTCTTATAACTCCCCATTTTGCCATACAAACAATCAGTGCAATGGCTCTTTGTAGTGCTTACACAGGAGCTATTGATTAGGCTACAAGATGGCAGACACTCATTAACACTCATTAGGCAAAACTGCCTGTTATCAGACAGCAGCCATCAGTAATCAGGGAGCTGCTCCATTTTGTTCCTCCTTGTGCTGGTAGATTGCCACCCTGCAGTCGTGTAGGCAGCTGCTTTCTGAAGAATGATGTGGTTATTTTTACAAGCAACAATGACAGACAGGTCGATCTCGATAGGGACCTTAGAGACGGCCCCTTCAGCATCAGCGTTCTTGCATTCCAACGGCTTGTAGCACAAGTGCAGCTTAATTCGTCATAGGGAAAGACAATACCCACATGAGCCATTTTGTTGAGAACAATGCGTTTAAGAAATGGCGAGCATGACCATCACTTGCAGGGGACTTGCAGCTGCCATTCTCGCTCTGACCCTGGTCCCTCTGTTGCAGCCATCTGTGTTATTTTAGAAGGCCTGTGATATTGGTCTGTCCAAAGGTCCCATCTCTAATGGAAAACTAGTGCAGGTCAGCAGGACTGAGAGATAGGCTGCTCATCTTTCAATATATGGTTGTTGACAGATGACAGCATCGGTATAAAAGTAATCTTCTTGTACTTCAGACTTCAAAGGCCAAGAGCCCCATGTCAAACTTGAAATAGGACCTCATTTCACCACCACTGAGCAGCACACAAAGACCGGTTGCATTATGGGAACTCCTAAAGGAGCATAACAGGTGCTCAGGTGCAGCTGAATAAAGAAATTAACTTAATTATAATGTTCAGTGTAAATGCTGAATTTTCCAGACACCTGTGGTGGCTAGACATTATCATAGAATGTCAGAAATGTGTACCTTTCATGTGCTCCCTCATTATATGCAGTTAAATTATGAGCAATTTTATGATACTGTAGATTACAAAAAAATTCTACATTTGAAATATGGCAAAACTTGCCTTAGATGTAGCAGCAGGGCTATTCACTTCTGTTTCTGGAGGGTGACAACCAGCAGAGTTTAATTCTAACCGCAGTCAAACACACCTGCTTGTAATAATCAAGTAATTCTGAAGACCTGGTTATGAAGTGTTATGAAGTTTTTAATAAGAATTGGTACTGAACTCTACAGGTAGTGGCCATCCAGGAACTCCAGAAGTAGATGAAATTACAAAGGATAACTTAAAGGGTTAGTTCACCTGTAAAAATGAAAATTCTCTCATTATTTAAGACTTTTGCTGATCTTTGAAACACAAATCAAGATATTTTGAATGAAACCTGAAATATTTCTGTCCCTCCATTGAAAGTCAATTCCACCAAAGCTTTGACGCTTCAAAAAGTTCACAAAATGACATCATCTTTGCTTGACGTGCAAGAACCAATCGGTTTGTTCTCAAGCAAGCACGTCTGAGCCTCCATGAGAACCAATGACCGTATTTGATGTGCCCTATATGTACTGTACAGGTGCTGGTCATATAATTAGAATATCATCAAAAAGTTGATTTATTTCACTAATTCCATTCAAAAAGTGAAACTTGTATATTACATTTATTCATTACACACAGACTGATATATTTCAAATGTTTATTTCTTTTAATTTTGATGATTATAACTGACAACTAAGGAAAATCCCACACTCAGTATCTCAGAAAATTAGAATATTGTGAAAATGTTCAATATTGAAGACACCTGGTGCCACACTCTAATCAGCTAATTAACTCAAAACACCTGCAAAGGCCTTTAAATGTTCTCTCAGTCTAGTTCTGTAGGCTACACAATCATGGGGAAGACTGCTGACTTGACAGTTGTCCAAAAGACGACCATTGACACCTTGCACAAGGAAAAGGGCAAGACACAAAAGGTCATTGCAAAAGAGGGTGTTCACAGAGCTCTGTGTCCAAGCACATTAATAGAGAGGCGAAGGAAAGGAAAAGATGTGGTAGAAAAAAAGTGTACAAACAATAGGGATAACCGCACCCTGGAGAGGATTGTGAAACAAAACCCATTCAAAAATGTGGGGGAGATTCACAAAGAGTGGACTGCAGCTGGAGTCAGTGCTTCAAGAACCACTACGCACAGACGTATGCAAGACATGGGTTTCAGCTGTCGCATTCCTTGTGTCAAGCCACTCTGACAGCGTCAGATGCGTCTCGCCTGGGCTAAAGACAAAAAGGATTGGACTGCTGCTGAGTGGTCCAAAGTTATGTTCTCTGATGAAAGTAAATTTTGCATTTCCTTTGGAAATCAGGGTCCCAGAGTCTGGAGGAAGAGAGGAGAGGCACACAATCCACTTTGCTTGAGGTCCAGTGTAAAGTTTCCACAGTCAGTGATGGTTTGGGGTGCCATGTCATCTGCTGGTGTTGGTCCACTGTGTTTTCTGAGGTCCAAGGTCAACGCAGCCGTATACCAGGAAGTTTTAGAGCACTTCATGCTTCCGACCAACTTTATGGAGATGCAGATTTCATTTTCCAACAGGACTTGGCACCTGCACACAGTGCCAAAGCTACCAGTACCTGGAAACTCACCTGACCTTAACCTCATAGAAAATCTATGGGGTATTGTGAAGAGGAACATGCGATATGCCAGACCCAACAATGCAGAAGAGCTGAAGGCCACTATCAGAGCAACCTGGGCTCTTATAACACCTGAGCAGTGCCACAGACTGATCGACTCCATGCCACGCCACATTGCTGCAGTAATTCAGGCAAAAGGAGCCCCAACTAAGTATTGAGTGCTGTACATGCTCATACTTTTCATGTTCATACTTTTCAGTTGGCCAGGATTTCTAAAAATCCTTTCTTTGTATTGGTCTTAAGTAATATTCTAATGTTCTGAGATACTGAATTTGGGATTTTCCTTAGTTGTCAGTTATAATCACCAAAATTAAAAGAAATAAACATTTGAAATATATCAGTCTGTGTGTAATGAATGAATATAATATACAAGTTTCACTTTTTGAATGGAATTAGTGAAATAAATCAACTTTTTGATGATATTCTAATTATATGACCAGCACCTGTATGTGCGTTGATCAATGTTTATATGTGAATAAAAGCCTAAATTAATGCTGTTCATCATACTGTATAAAGTGATCATGTCTCTTCAGAAGACTTGGATTAAACTGTTCAATTCATTTGGATTACTTTTTACGATGTCTTTCTAAACTTTTTGAAGACATCTTTCAGGACTTATTAAAAATATCTTAATTTTTGTTTTGAAGATGAATGAAAGACTTATGGGTTTGGAACGACTTAAGTATGAGTAAAAGAGGATAGAATTTAAATTTAATAATATTTAGGCAGGTACAGTAATCACTGCCATGGCTCAGTGGGTAGCACTGTCGCCTCACAGTAAGAAGGTCCTCCACTGAGCCACTCTGTGTGGAGTTAGCATGTTCTCCTTGTGTCAGCGTGGGTTTGCTCTGGGTGCTCCGGTTTCCCCCACACTGTCCAAAGACATGCAGGTTCGGTGGATTGGACATGCCACCGGAAAAACAGAATTCATGGATAATCTCTCCTGAATGGCAAGAGATGGCCATAGAATCACAAAGAGTCGAATCCGACTGAAATGGTAATGTATATCAAATCACTACCATGCTGAAATATGGCCATAATGCCTTCTTGCGAGTTTAACTTGACATTATCATAGTCATTTTGATCATTTTCACAAAACTTTCATGGCAGTTTTGATTTATAAGCTGTTCAATGTTTGATGATCGCATTAGTTTACATGAGCATAAGCAATGGTTGTATCGGGTTTTTTTTCTGCTTCTTCTTTGTCTGTGTTTTGATCCGGAGATTCTGCACTCTTTCAGAAGATGTGTAACAGCGCCACCTACCGTATAACTACCGTATAACAGTGAAAACATGGATTGCTGGAAAATTCTATCAATGGTGTGGAAGCATTGTGGCATAAATGATGGAAAATTCTGTCAATGGCATTGAAGCGTTGTGTCATAAATGATGGAAAATAGTTAAAGGTGCAGCGTGTAAGTTTTAGCAGCATCTACTGGTGAGGTTGCGAACTGCAACCAATGGCAGCTCACCCCCTCCCTTTTGATGCAAAATAGAAAAGCTACGGTGGCCGTCTGGCCTTCTAATAAACCAGACGACTACTACTACTTCTACTACTACTTTGTGCGTATTCAACGTAGTGGCAATGCAAGCTGCCTCTAAAAACATGAACAATTTAGAAGAAGAACAACATAGTGATGAAACGCGCTCTGTAGAGTGTTTGTCCGTTTAGGGCTGCTGTAGAAACATGCCGGCACAAAATGACGACTTGACATAAAATATAAATGGTGTATGTGATAGAAATGGCTCATTCTAAGGTAATAAAAACATAATGGTTCATTATGTAAGGTCTTTATACACCACTGAAAACATAGTTATGTATATTATATTGCATTTCTGTCAATAGATTCTCCCAAATTTTACACACTGCACCTTTGAGTCACATGTTACTTTGCAACTGTTAAAAAAGTTCTATATATGAATGTGTGTAGTCAGTCCCTCTAGGATTTCATGATTCTGCAATCACAGAATTTAATACAAAATCTATCAAACTCCACATTATTTGTGGCAGCTTGCTTTTTTTTTTTTTACTTGTCTTATTTACACAATTTTTCCAAAAGAAAACCTGAGAGGGCAGAAAACAATGTTAGTTAACTAATAAAAATCCAAAATTTACAGTCCAATCTAATTAATCAATACATGTTCAAGTGTCCTGCCTCTCTTTGCATTGCAGTGAATTCCAATGTAAAGTGAGCTGGGATGGACTGACCATACTGAGCAATGGGAAACCCGGTTATATTTATATTTAAAGGAAAGACATGAGGCCCATTTGAGTGACGGATAGGGTAATATTTAATATTTACAAGTGTTCTCTCCCAATCATTATCTTTTTAACTTGTTTGCATACCAAAAGGCGTGAGAGGCTGCACAAGCTGCCAACACTTTGTTTATATTTATGTGAAGCGTGTGGGATATGTATAGGTTTAATGATACTTTTAAGATACTATATGTAGTACTGAACCTAATGTATACTGGGGCAAATATCTGCTAGTCATTATAATGCCTGATTTTACCAGTAGCCTAAATTAGATTTAAATAAGTACATAATGTTACTGGATATGCACTTTTTAAATATTTCTAGTCAATGGAATCACTGATAATAAAAAAAAATAACAAAATCTATAGTATAAATCAGTGTCACTGATTACATACTGATTTAGCTACAAAGTGCAAGGTATTGTGTGTCTAACAATTCTGTATTTTCAGCAAAAATTATGAGTGAAATTATGAGTATATACAGTAAGGACATCATGATTATTGGTTGGCTTTCACTGCAAAATATCACATACAGTATACAGTGCAGGGGAAGTAACTAATTACATGTAATCTGGATTACGTGATCAGATTCCATAAATTAAGTACTTGTAATTGGATTATACTACATTTTAAAATACTCGTAATCAGACTACATATTTAATCAACTCCTTACAAACACGTGAATTATTATTTGAATTATCACTCAGTGAGTCACTTAGCCATGTATTACTGTCTTTGGAAGGCTTTTGTCTTTCAAACACATTAAAATTCAAACAAATTCATGTCATTTCATTTTTACATGCAATGAATTTCCCAACTTTTTTGTCAGCTGAACCTCTTTGATCTAATATATTTACTTGAAGTACCCCCTGAGATTTAAGTTAAAAAGTTAGGTCAATAATCAAATTAAGTTAATAATACTACTACTAATAATAAATAATCAAATTAAGTTCACGTTTCTGTGATGTCGGTTGGTCACATGACATGCAGGTAAACAAATAATTTATCTTTTTTATTATTTAATTACTGAATAGCTTTTCATTAAACTCATGAACCCCCTGCAGTTCCATCACAAACCCCAGTCTGGGAAAACCTGACATAATGTAATATTTAATGCACTTTATGTTGCTGATAACAAAGAATGGAATATATTTTCTTTATCTTTGTATTTTATAGCAATATAGTACAAGATTAACCTATTCAAATCAATGTGATAAATGAGTTAGGTCAAAAGTAATTTAAAATGAATCAAAAAGTAGTCAGATTTTATTACCTTAAATGTGTAATGTAATGGATTATGTTACTAACTACAATTTTTGTCATGGAATTTGGAATCAGTAACCGATTACAATTAGTAAGTAATCTACCCGCACTGACTATATAGTTGGCATGTTTAGATACAGCCTTTGTTCCTGAATGAATCAGTATTTTTGAACAAATCAGTTGAGTGAATGATTCAAATAACTCACTTCTAAAGACAGACACATGTCCTCATAACAATGTAACATGCAGAAAGAGTAAAGAATGCTACTGGGAATGCAGCACCGGGACTAACAGTTGTGTAAATATTTATATATAATGCACTGGGACATAATGGCAATTACGCACATTTCCATTAAAGCAAAATTGACTACATTATGGTAATGAGAATTGTTGCATTACAGTAATGAGCATATTGTTTACTATAGCTTGTTTTCCAATAACCTTATATTGGTAATCTTGGTAGGGAAACCTATATATTAAACTGTATGTTTTCTGAATTAACATGAAATTTATAGATGGTTTAGAGTCCTTCTGTGTTCACACTTTCTCGGCAGCATCTGTCTTCACATGACAAGCTCCCTCCCATCGCCCTGCCCTTAGTTGTCACCTTTTCTGTCTGTATGATTGATTCACAATGTCTTACGAGGCATCTTCACCCCCATCTTCAGTAGTCAGGGATCAGGTGTCCAGTTATTATAAGCGTCTAATGGTGACGCAGACTGCTCTGGGCGTCACGAGGGGAAACACACATGTGAGACTTTCTTCTCTCCTTTGAGTCCAAATCTTGCACTTTTCCAAAATAGCCTGAGGGCGTATTTATACCGGTGTACATCAGAGGCCTGGACGTGTGAACTCGCTGACAACTGCATCTCTGTGAGAAATGGTCTGAGACAGAGGTATGAGGTAATAGTCAGAGCTTAAACATGATGGTGGTGCTCAGTATCTAGTCCTCTATGCTGAAGACTCCTTCTTGGAATCAGACTTCAAATGATTTAAAGCAGACAGATGGTGTGTGCATACATTATCTGTACTTATATCAACAGTTTCATTTAACACTATAACACTAAATCAATGTAAGCTATCTCTATTCACTGCCAAACATGGAAAAAAACTATGGGAAACATTCAGTGGGGAGTCAAAAATGGGTCAAACAGACCCAATAGAAAGTTGCAAACAATGTTTTTATTTTGTGCTAACAGGCAATTGTGGGGGAAAAGGAAATCACAAATAACCTGATAAAAAAGTATACAAGAATATCGTTTTCGCTTTGTTTGATCTAATACAACAATACAAAATCACGCATACAAACTAAAATTGTCTTTTATATAAACTAACTTATTTGGCTCATAAAAATGTAAAAAGTTAATTTGAACTAGGAATTACATTCTCCTGTTCACATAATGTAGTTTTCTCAAAGAGTTGCCTTAACCATTAAAGTTATCTTTTTTTCAAGTAGTTACTTAAATTTGTGATTATAGTATTATTGTTTTTTAGGGGTGTAATGGTACACAAACATGACAGTACATACCGTACCTCGGTATTGAAGTCATGGTTCGGATAAAAAAAATCTATCTCTGCTAATGCTGGGAGCCTTTTTTTGCACATTACTATAATATTAAAGGTTAAAATTAACAACAGAGCCCAAACTATTAAATTTGTGTTAACTTCTAATTATATTATATAATCTAATTATAAAGTTATTTTCTACTCTAATTCATTTTTGAAATATCTTTTATACAGTTACTTGTTTTCATGACAAATTTATTTAAACATACATTAAATAATCAAGACATTACTAAAAGGTAAATATGATTAATATTTAAGCTAATATAGTGCTTATATTTAGTGAAATGTTCATTTCTCTAGTGAACTAACATGCTGTGGACAATAAATGACTTGCCTGAGGTAAATGTAATGCTGTGTGAGATTATTCAAGGAGTTTTATCAATGTCTTTCCACAGTTGAATCATCATCTGTTCTTCTTCTGCGCTTTTTACTGGTAGCAAGCAGCGTTGCATTACCATGTGCGCCCCCTTCTGGATTGGAGTGTGGATCGTCTGTGACTGACTGTATTCATTGTGTGACTGCATGAACCAAACCGTGACGTCCGTACCGCTCGATTCGGGATGAATACATGTACCGTTACACCCCTATTGTTTTTACTAAAACATTTCAATTGACTTACAACAAAATAATTTGAAATAGTCATATTAAAGCCTAAAAATTTACCGTTGTTTGGCAAATGTTTGCAGGTAATTAATTTCAATAGGAATCCACGTCATCAGGACTTTTGCATGAATGCGAAAGATTTTCCCACACAGTGTTCATATTCAGTTGGTCTCGTGAATTTGCCACACAGGACCAACAGAAAGCTGCTTGGTTCGAAAGTGACCAATATACAACGCTATGCTACATAGAAAATGGAAAGTGTTGGGGGTAACGCATTACAAGTAACGTGAGTTATGTAATCAGATTACTTATTTCAAGTAACGAATAAAGTAATGTATTGTTTTGAAATTTACAACAAAGTATCTGAGTTTGTTTGAGTTGCGACCTCTACTGTACAGGCGTGAATTTGCATTTCCTTCAACTTGAGGCTTATTCACTTCACTTTTGGTGTGAAAGGGCCTTTACATTTGTCAAAAATAGCTATAACTTGTTTTGTTATTAAACAACAAACAAGCAAGCCCAGCCCAGATGAGAAAAGCAAAAGTAACTTAACGCATTACTTTCCATAAAAAGTAACTAAGCAGTGCAATTAGTTACTTTTTTTAGAGAGTAACACAATAATGTAACACATTACTTCTAAAAGTAACTTTCCCCAGCACTGATAATGAATCCTTTTTGCCTGTTGAAATTTCGTTAATGTGAGCACACCTTAAAGCAAATTACGACTAGACAACAGGACAACACTTGATCCTGCTCAAAACAAGAGTCTACAAAACTTCACTTTTGTATGGCGAGAAATGGCTTGAATTTAACAGATCCGAAGATCATCATAAGCAATAGTCATAATTAGGGAATAGTTAGTTAAATTCATAGATAAATTACTAGAATTATAAATAGGTTAACTTTAGGGTTTACATTGTTATGGCAAATTAATTCAAACTAGCAATATTAGCAAAATAATAGTTTGAGATTACTGAGAGCAGTGTACCATTTAAATTTAATTCAAACTGGATTTAAACAGCTCTGGTCATGTGATAATTTACATCATCCATGTAAAATATGGTAGATCAACAACCAGATTTGATTGTTGGGATTATTAACTCTAGCCTGTTTTTATCACTACCTGATTTCATTCACAGACGCATTTCAGATCCATAACTCCCCCTTCGTTTACAGTGGCTGTCACTCAATAGTGTGTGAAATCAGAGATCTGATAGCCTATATATCTCCTTACACTTTCCCTTAAATTATGATGAACTGCCTAAATCGTGACTGCGTTCAGTGTGTGACTATAAGACTAATATTGTTCAGCTCTAAGCACATTTATCATGCACTCTGAGATCTATAAATGTTTAGTTGGCCTTTACGTGTCTCACTCATTGGCAATGTCACATCTGCATTATCATTTAATATCAGTGTGACGTTTGGAAGAGGATCGGCCAACAGACAGGTGGTTCTGAGCATACAGTTGCACTCGAGAGCTGAGTGAATAAGCTGATATATTGCAGTGGGCTGTCATAGAGGAGTGTGATGGTGATCTGGAGGAAAAAGAGGATAATTTGGGACTGCCAGTTTAAGGTTTCCCTCATTTTACTCTCGAGCGCAGGTAAATGTTTTCGCTTTTTGCATAGCTTGTGGCATTTAAACATGATTAAACACTTTAAAGCAAGCGCAGACACGTGCTGAGAGAAAGCAAAACTGTTTGGCGTATGATGAGAAGAAAGTAAAAAAGGCTTTCTTCATCATGCTATTTTAGGAATGGATTCACCAGATATTTATATATAAATTATTAAATGCTATGAAATGTTACTAATTGTTTGATCCATTGAAAAAAAATAATAAAAAAATAATGACAGTGTTTAACCGTAAGCTAAAAGACAGGATATCGAACTCTGAGATGAATGGTATGAACACGTGCTAAGCATTACAGAGCTCACTTTAACTAGTTTCACATATAGCCAAACCTGTGACAGTCTGTAAAGTCTGGTTCAGTTTGGAAAACTAACCCATGTGACATTAAAAAACAATCAATTATAGTTTGTTTTGATGTGCTGTTTAAGGGTGAGTTTATTTGGAATAGCTGATAGGGTCAAAGTTTGGCTATTTGTCATTTTCTAGTTAGCCCCTGCTGCTATACTGTAACTACACCATTATGAAAAAGCATATTTTGTGTGTGTGTATTTCTCGGGCTGTATGCGTCAGCCCAGCAACTGCCATTGAGATTGCTGCGGTCATGTGATTTGAGGCTAAGCTGACCCTTTAACAAACCAGGAGTGCGTTTTCCCAAAGCCAATATAGTCGTTGAGTTGTGTTGGTAATGATGGATCTTGCGACCGTAGTTGGCTTTGGGAAACGCACCCCAGGTTGGCTGGATTTATCTCAAATTTATCTCAAATCTTTTTAATAGTGTGAAAGGTTTGATGTCACACAGAAGGATTAGACTTTACGCTTCATTTTTTACCTTTCACAGGCATTTCTTAGCTAAATATAGCATATTTGCATTTTATTCAAGAACCCACATTTTCTTGCATTTTCAGCGGTGGCACAATATTCAATTAAAGCTGACAGGAATGACAGCTCCCATGTGGTCGGAAGAGATGTTTCGAGCTGAGATATGATATGCAAAATGACTACTAAAGTAATATGTGTACACAAAAAAAAATAAATGTTGGGTTAAACACAACCCAAGTTGGGTTGAAAAAGGACAAACCCAGCAATTGGGTTGTTTTAACCCAGCGGTTGGGTTAAATGTTTGCCCAACCTGCTGGGTAGTTTTATTTAACTCAACTATTGTTTAAAAATTATTGTACTGCTTGCTTAACATGAACACAAAATATGTTGGAAATTAACATTTATTAATGAATAATAATTAAAAAATAAACATTTATTAAATTGCTTATTAATAAATGTTCACCTCTAGTAATTATGTGTCTGATTTGTCATTTCCAACCTATTTTAAGCCAGCAATATATGGGCAAACATTTAACCCAACCACTGGGTTTGTCCATTTTCAACCCAACTTGGGTTGTTTTTAACCCAGCATTTTTGTGTAGGTTTTTGAGTTTTTAGTTTGCAGAAATATACAAGATCTTTCTGGCTGCATTTATTTAATTAAAAATTCAGTAAAAACAGTAATATCGTGAAATATTATTACAATTTAACATAAATGTTTTCTATTTGAAAAGATTTTAAAATGTAATTTATTCCTGTGATCAAAGCTGAATTTTCAGCATCATTACTCCAGTCTTCAGTGTCACATGATCTTTCAGAAATCATTATAATATGATGATTTGATGCTCAAGAAACATTTATTGTGTACAAAATATTGTACACAAATATTTTACATTATAAGTGTAATAATATATTTATAACATTATAAATGTCTATACTGTCACTTTTGATATATTTAATGCATCCTTGCTGAATAAAAGTATTAATTTCTTTAAAAAAAAAAATTCTTACTGACCCCAAACTTTTGAACGGTAGTGTATAATGTAAAAAAAAAGCTTTCTATTTCAGATAAATTCTATTCTTTTGAGCTTTCTATTTATCAAGGATTCCTGAAAAAAAGTACACAACTGTTTAACACTGATACTAATAATAAATGTTTCTTGAGCAGCAAATCGTTATAACAGAATGATATAAATCGGCATAAATGATTAGAATAATTTCTGAAGGATCATGTGACACTGAAGACTGGAGTAATGATGCTGAAAATTCAGCTTTGATCACAGGAATAAATTACTTTGTAAAATATATTCAAATAGAAAACAGTTATTTTAAATTGTAATAATATTTCACAATATTACTGTTTTTACTGTTATTACTTTATTTTTTATTAAATAAATGCAGCCTTGGTGAGCAGACGAAACTTCTTTTAAAAACATTAAAAACCTTACCAATATATATATATATATATATATATATATATATATATATATACATACACACACACACACACACACACACACACACATACATATATAGAAACTCCATATGTTCCTGCTGTACAAGAATGAATAATGTAGTCCATCATCTCTCTTTGCACTGTGGAGGGAAAGAACAGATGTCAAAGGCTCCATAGATGTCTTGTATGCAGTACTTAGGCCCCGTCCACACAGAGACGCATTTAGGTGTATACGCAAAAATTTTGTATCGGATAAGCGTTTCGTCCGGACGAATCCTGCGTTTTCAGAAGAATCCGATATTTTTTGAAACCGGGTCCCAGAGTGGATATATCTGAAAACGCCACCCTTGCTTTTTCGTGTGTACAGCCTATCCGTATATTTTGTGAAACCCCACGTGTCGACCCTAGTTAGACAGCGCTAACAGCACAAAAGAGCAAAAAAAACAACAATGTAGTCCATCATCTCTCTTTGCACTGTGGAGGGAAAGATCAGATGGACGAATCCTGCGTTTTCAGAAGAATCCGATATTTTTTGAAACCGGGTCCCAGAGTGGATATATCTGAAAACGCCGCCCTTGCGTTTTCGTGTGTACAGCCTATCTGTATATTTTGTGAAACCCCACGTGTCGACCCTAGTTAGACAGCGCTAACAGCACAAAACAGGAAAAACAACAACAATAGCAGACTCTAGATGCTTGTGTTCGTGCTGCAGAAGCTACTGAGCCAAAATAAAGCGTTATTTCTAAGCTTCACTAAAGTTTGTATACAGCTCGCAAGGTTTATGCGCATGCTCCAAGTCTTATTCTCTGTTTTAAGTGTATCTCTGTGGCAGAATTACAGCCCCACATACTGGTCTGGCATGTATACTACATCGTTTTGAGCCGGTTTCAGCGGTTTCGTGTGTATGCAGATATTTCTTGAGACGAGGGAAAAAAAAAAAGATTGGATAGGGAAAGATCTGGCTTTGTGTGGACAGGGCCTTAGTCGGTACACACAGCATTCATTCATATTTGATAGTGACTCAAGACAAGCCTTGAAAGCCTGTCTTATTCACTCTTCAGTATCGTTTAGCCTCAGAAGGGAAGAGGAAATTGGTCAATACACTTAAATGATCACATGGTTAGTAAGTATTGGTCAATATCTCCTCACTGAATTGCTTCTGAAAGGGTTCAATTGATCTTTTAAAGAGCACTCTTGGTGATTATATTAAAACTGATATGTAGGCTTTAAGCGCACAGCACTATCTTGGGAAAATTTGTTTCAAGGGTAGCTACTCATACAAAATTATAATCCCCCAAAAAACAGTGTATTTTTCTCTATACAATTTTGTTTAGTTCTCTACACGAATCGGTTATGAACGGTCTAAGACTAGTACAGTCAGTCTGAGACACACAGTGGTGCTTGAATTGCCTAATGTCAACATTATTATACCCTCACATAAGGTTTGTTAGTTCAACTTTCGAAGTTCATGCACTGCATCACGCAACTGTCCTCGGAGACACTACAAGCTGGTTGGGGGGGAAAGGTCAAGTACATAGCAATCATAAATCAAAAACTCTGATGTTTCCAAGGAAAGGAAGCTCAAGTTACAGAGTAACTTGTCAATCAACTGTATCCAAGTGCACACATTATAACACAACCCAGTCAAAGTCCAAAGTATTCTTCAGTATTCTTTGGTATTTTTTATTTTTTTCAAGAGATTTTGGATTATTGTCTATCGCATTGTAAGAAAGCCCACCAAAACAAGCAAATCAAACTTTGTTGTGTTATACCGAAACACACAGAATATGTACAAAATTGCAGATGCCCCTCGTTCTCATATTCTTCCTTTCCTGCTTGGCTTATCATTCCTACTTTTTCATTGAAAAAACTACTTTTTATTTAAATTATTTTTTCTTTTTTTTAAACGCATGTTAATATTAGGTAAAAACAGTAACGTTTTTAGACTGACCACTTATGATCTTGCGATTGGAATATTTCACAATTATCGATATTACGATATTATATTATATTATATATATTATATTATATCGATATTATATATTAATATAAAAACTAATATTAGGTTAACTAATGTATGAAAAAGGTCCTCAAAATAGTTACTTAAGACAAGTAAACACCCTTACGAAAAAGAAGTTTGTTCAAGTGTGCTATTAATATACTTCTTTTAAACTAAAAATAAAGTATACTTTCAGCATAAGTTTGAAAATCATATTTCATTGGTTCAGACTCATGCCATTGAGAATCCGCTATGAATATTCACAAAGTTGGAATGCTGCGCTTTAAAACAATACCAAACTTGTGCTGAGGGGAAGCGCCATGGACAAAGGAAAGGTATTCCTCTCAGAAAACGTACAAATAAAGATACTTTTAGATGTTTAATTGCTATTTGGAGTATTGGGATCGCTAGATGAGGGCTTAATTAACTAATTTTTCACTTGTTTTGCCCATAGCTTGAAATTAGCTGTGCGCATTTTGACTCATTTTACCAGCACGGGTCACAAATATAGATTAATCCTTATTAAAGCTACTTAAGTTATTCAGTCAAGATCAATGAGTGATTTTCCTTTGTCATTTGATCATCATTAGTGACAGACTGCAGCAGGTTTATTAGGCTGCTGTCACTTTAAGAACTAATGCACAGATCCAATATACCATTACACACGTTTTCTTTCTCAACTGTGTAAATTTACTTAAGACGTAACCCACTGTGTTTACATGAATACTCTCCAAAAAGGCATTTTGACATTGTTGTGTGTACGCGTTTAGGCAAGTATCCCAAGCCCATTTGCTTATCCGCGTTCGGTTCCGACTTTGAGCGTGCACACACAGAAAGCCGCCTGGAGAACAGTGTCTCTTTTGTGGCTTAATGCACTTTTAATAACACTATTTAATATCAAACACATCCTGCAGTTTAGCAACAGTAGACTGCATTTTACAACACTCATTTATTTGGCTGATTTGAATGTTAAGTTTGGGCTTTTAGGGAAGAACAGCACCGCTGTGAAGGAAAGGAAGGTTTCCTTCACAATAATCATTTTACCTTGATTATCTTGTTTTCAAAATCATTAGAAACCAAAATCAGAATTCGAAAATCAATTCAGATTAATCGCACAGCCCTAAACCAGGTATAAACAGGTTCTGTGTTTGTCTTGCTCTTCATTTACCAATGGTTAAATAAGAAAAAAACGCCTTTTAGAAAAGCTGGGATCATACATAACAGGCCGCAAAAAAAGGGTGTGTGTATTCTTGTCATCCACGGACTTCAAGGTTTCAAATGCCCACTGGTCTTTGTATTCTTCTCTAGCCTCAGCTGCTCCGGGGTCAAGGCTGCCGCTAGTGCGGAATGTGTGTTGTTCTCTGTGCATCTCCATTCTCACCCCAGCATAAACAGGCATGCATTTTGTGCCAGGTGGCTGGAGAAGCACCTCAGTACCACATTTCTGAGAGTCATTCAATACTAAAGCCATCAAGGTCTTAGCCTCCTGATGGATCGCTCTCAACCGTGCATTGTGTACAGATTACTAGCAGTTAGAGAAGAAGGCATCCCGCAGCTGCACTATACATCTAAATGTGCAACCTCTCAACCCCTCAACCGCTAGCTATTTCGGAGTCACCACCCATCCTGGTCAAAATTAGCTCAAGCCACCCTCTTTCCAGACCACACAATCTCCAAACTTGCCTCTCCGCCTCCAGTAAATGTAACAATGAGCTCTAAGATTAGGTTACAACAATGGGGCTACATCCCTTGAGCCACGGTCCAATCACAATGCAGACATGAGAAGAAGAAGTCCGAGGGCATTGACCATGGTGCAAAAGGTGCTCCAATCACTATCCAGAAATGCGTGAGAGGAGCAGGGCATCCCAGCTATGGAACATTAATTCTCACCACAAGGGTGTTACACAGTGGAGGAAGGGTGCTAATGACCTGAGTGGGATCTTCTTACAAAACAAATATCTTTAAAGTGCGAAGAAAAACTTTAAACCTTTCATTGCTTTAGCACAGGGGCGTCCAGTCCTGTTTCCAACAACCTGCCTGGAAGTTAGTGATCCTAGACTAGCTGGTTCAGGTGTGATTAATTAGTGCTAGAGATAGTGCTAGGGATGGCTAACATCAGTCCTGGAGAGCCACAGTCCTGCAGAGTTTTGCTCCAACCCAAATCAAACACACCTGAACAAGTTAATCTTAAGGGTCACTATACAGCTACAGGCAGTGAGATTTTATCAGGGTTGCAGGACTGCCAGACTGTGGCTCTCCAGGACCGACATTAGCCACCCCTGTGCTAAAGCTAAAGCTGCATTCATGCCATGTCATAACTGCCGTAATTTCGTAATGACAACACTTCTATTTGGAGCTTTTTACATCATAGGACTACGAATTATTCATTTCTATGGCAATACTTTCAACGCCTAAATAAATCTGCAGCAGTCACATAGTACAAGTAGAAGCTCTCAGAACATTCCCAGCTTACAAGTTGTAATTATGAGCTCTACGAGGACGTGAACGCTTTTTACAAGCTGGAATCTCATAATGTTTGTAATTGCGACATGGTGCGAATGCACCTTAAAGGGTTAGTTCACCCAAAAATTTAATTTCTGTCATTAATTTCTCACCCTCATGTTCCAAACCCGTAAGACCTTCATTCATCTTCAGAACACAAGTTAATATATATATTTTTTTAAATCTGAGAGGTTTTTTTTTATCCCCCATAGAAAGCAACATATTTACCACATTTAAGGTCCAGAAAAGTAGTAAAGACATCGTTAAAATAGTCAACATGACTACAGTGGTTCAACCTTAAAGGGTTAGTTCACCCAAAAATGAAAATTCTGTCATCGTTTACTCACCCTCATGTCGTTCCACACCTGTAAGACCTTCATTCATCTTCAGAACACAAATTAAGATATATTTTTTTTTAAATCCGAGAGGTTTTTCTTTATCCCGCATAGAAAGCAACATAATTACCACATTTAAGGTCCAGAAAGATAGTAAAGACATCATTAAAACAGTCAATGTGACTACAGTGGTTCAACCTTAATGTGACGAGAATACTTTTTGTGCGCAAAAACAAAACAAAAATAATGACTTTATTCAAAAAATCTCTTCTCTTCTGTGTCAGTCTCCTACGCTGTTTACGTTCTGCGCTTCCAGGTTCTACATGAGAACGACGAGTTATTATTGGCCGGCTCCTGCGTCAGCATCACACGCATGCTGCTTGCGTGATTAGCTTTGGCCAATACTGAGCCGGCGTTCGGACGTAAACATGGAAGCCTTCACTGCCTATACACAGCAAACAGCATAGGAGACTGACAGGGTAGAATAAAGTCGTTTTGTTTTGTTTTTTGCACACAAAGGTATTCTTGTCGCTTCATAACATTAAGGTTGAACCACTGTAGTCACGTTGACTATTTTAACGATGTCTTTAATACTTTTCTGGACCTTGAATGTAGTAATTATGTTGCTTTCTATGGGGGATTAAAAAAAAAGTCTCGGATTTCAACAAAAATACCTTAATTTGTGTTCCGAAGATGAACGAAGGTCCTGCGGATTTGAGAGTAATTAATGACAGAAATTTCATTTTTGGGTGAACTAACCCTTTAAACTCTGCTAGAGCTAAACTTTAGCAGCTCTAACTTCCAAGATCCAGGATGCTTTGTCACTTTGCTTTTCTTTAAGTCTTTTTGATTGCATGTTATTTTACAATTTGTGCGCTTACAGTGTACTCAGTAAAAGAAATTACTGAGTTATGTCAGGTATTAACATGGACTTAACATGGGTTAGGATTAGGCTTAGGGTTAGTACCTAGTTTTAACAGTTATTGTAATGACTATGTGCATATATATACATGCAAACATGACTGTAAAATGAAGTGCTACTTTTTCAGACTACATTTGAGTCAACTGGGTGTCCAGTTGCCCAGGTCCAGTTGCTCTAACATTCTGTGTCGGGTTTCAGTCAGTGTAGCTTTAGTGCTTCCACCTATCAAGGAGAGCTTACAAAGGGATTGGGGCTCACCACACAGTCAGATGTCAAGCGGATTAGGAGGGCTCTGAGACCTCGGGTCTTCATCATAAAAAATGATCCTGTATGTCAAGACCAGGGAACTAGTTTACCTCTCACAGTGGACTGTTCTCGCCTCACAAAGGAGCCTTAGAGATTGAAATGAATTGCCAAGCTCACTTCCATTTCATAAATTGAGTCTTTGAACACTTTGCCTTGAAGCCGGTGCTGGAAATACCTTGCAGCGTCAAGGGACTGTAGAAGATTAAGTTGGACTCTGGCTGATATAAGACAACTACAGCACCCCTAGAGCAGAAAATCAATTTTTCAACTTACGGACTTCAGGAATAACATTAAATTGGTCGGGAAACAACCTGGATAGATTGAATTTGACCTGTGCAGGATGACAAGTAAGGATGTGCACAAGGTTTTCTACATCTACAACAGGGATTAGGGACTTTATCTTTCAAATTCTCATGTAACTCTCAGAGCAAAAATAGCTTTCTAGTTTGCCCGAGTGGAGAAAGGGCTATCTTATCAAGGGGTTCATTTAACACTGCTTCAATCCGACAACCGCACAACGTGTTTGGTGTCAGAGTATACGAATGTGTGCCTCGGTTTTAAGTGAAGTCCTCTGGGGTGTGAGCTGCCCCATGAGTCAGAGCCGCAGGGCAGGGCGAGAGGCTGTGAAGTGCGTGGACGCGTGCGCCGCCTTGTTCTCCATCTGAGAGGGAGGTTTAGGGTGAAGGGAAGGTCAAGCAGCCCCTTCTTCATGCTGTCTGCAACTTAGACACATGCCGAAATAACTTCAAAAACAGACGCCCAGCATACACTAGATGAGGACAGGGGTACAAGCCTCACAGGCAGAAAAGATCAACACAGAGAGCCGTTCAGTGGATCTTAGCTCAGCCTGATATTCACATAGGAAGAAGCACCAGGCTCAAGCTATAAGAAAGGGTAGGTGAAAAACATTTATTTGGGAATGTGTTTCTATTTTTTTTTTTCTCAATCGCTGTGGCTCAATTCTCAAATGAGACTTTTTTTTTTTTCCTCAAAACAATAAGTTCAGGTCCTGAACAATTAGTTTCTTGTTCATCTCAGATTTAAATTTCTTATTGATTCAAGCAATTTGCACGTCTACGATTTCCACAATGACTAAACGCAAATGACTTGTTGATCAAAACTGAGTTGATTCTCACACTCTAAAAAATTAATTGTTGGATTTACTTAAAAAAGCAGCATCAAGTGGTTCCACACAACTATATTGAGTAATTTGTACAAATAACAATTTAGTTGTATGAACAAAAGCATTTCAAGTAAAGCTGACAAAATTTCTTTGATTAAATACAAATCATTTGAATTTGTCTCTGTTATATGTGCAATTTATATTTATATGTCAATACATGAATACAATAAGTACACTGTACTTATTATTTGATGTAGATACAGAAAAGGACACCTATTATAAAGTGTGACCAAATGTCCAAATGTATAAAAATATTTGTGTACTACAGTATTGACTTTTCCTAGTAATTTTGTTTTTACCTACTGTTGAAATATACAAGAGCATTCAGCTAGACAAAACTGACATGCTTGTACAGTGTAGAAAACAGACAGTGTCAACAACGTCATTTCACTCGGCGGCCATCTTTGAAAGACCTCTCGGCATGCAAGTGCAGCTCCTATCTCTTTGAATGGGGAAACATCAAATTCTCCAAAGCTGTTTGCCAAGCTTTCGATTAAATTTCATATTTAAAATCACCAATAAAATCTGACAACAACTGTCTCATAAATTTTGTTTCTAAACGCTCGAATCATGACAAAAAAAATTATTTTTCAGGCTGGATCAAGTTAATGCGCATGCGCAGTGCTAAGTGCGCGTCTCATAGCAAGCGCGCGTCTGACTGTTTCTATAGGAACCGGAGCTTCTAACGGCCGCTGCAGTGACGAGATGACTTCACCAATCTGCGATTGGCTCTTATTTAGAAGGCGGGACTTATTCCGCCATATTGCGCGTTGCACTTTCTCCCATTCAAAACAATACGAGTGACGCGTCTTGTGTTACTCTATAGTCTTTGGTGTCTAAAAAGTAGAAAACACATACAATTTGTATATAACAAATATTTCCATAGTGAAAAAACATTTTGACTAGTGTGGCTCACACAATGACAAAAACACTTAACTAGGTTTTGAAGCATGAATGAAATGTTTTGGATGAGTAACTACATTTTGCAGACATGCAATAGAGTTCCAGCGAACAGTTGTGACAATTGAGCTTACAGTTTCGAAAAATGAGCCAAAGCTATTGAGAAAAACTGTATTATTGCTCTAAATACCTGAAGATACTATTTATGAATTACTGAGGCTTGTTTAAAATCTTAAAAGTGCTTGATTCGATTCTTATTTTGTTTGAGTAATTGCGATGTTGCTTGGTTAATTTCTAAAAGAATTAGTTTAGCCAACCAGAATAAAAGTCAGTCCCAATGAAAGTTTTCATTTTGGTGGTTTCAATTTGTTTTCCACATGTGGCCTAGAATTGCTCACTAGCAACCCACTGTAAGGCTCTAATTCATAGGCAGATATACTGTATTACTGGTCCATATGGCATGGGAAACATCACTGGGTTGTAAATAGAGTTCATAAATACCATCACTTCCTAATAAAACTCTGACTCCATAATCTACTTTCTCTGGCACTCGCTGAGCTGTCTAGCATTAGAGCAGAGCCTGATAAAACACAAGTACAGAGTAGTAAGAGATAGATAGATAGATAGATAGATACTTTTCACAACCCATTCTTGCTTCAAATATACTGAAACTGCCATCTGAATCACGCCATATGCAGAGCGCTACACCCATATGTTGGAAATAATAGGAAGGAAGCTCCAGCAGGCAATCTATTGCTGCTGTCTACATACAGAAGGCATCCTCTCTCTGTTGCTATAGTAACAGTGACCACCACGGACACACAAACCAGGATTATACTGTGATATTCACCCACTTTGCTTGAGATGTGAGTGGTCACTGATAGATGCTGTGTACAAGGGATGTGTTGTATTTAAAGCCCATCTCACATGGTCCTTTGAAGATGCTTTTATCATCCACTTCATGCTAGTATTTTAAAGTGGATCCAATCTTCATACAAAAAGCCCAGATATCAAAGGTGTAGCATTTACATTGGCTGAGTGTGTGAGTCCATGTTCTCGGAAGGACAAATGTATTTATCATCCAAGCTGCTCTGCTTTAAGCTCTGACTGTTAAACACCCACTTAGCTTCTCTATTCATGCCTTCCGAGCGTATGAGTCAGAGGACGGGATTCAGTACAGTTGTTTGTTGGCACAAACACATTGATGTACAGATTTCTAGGGCACATTGTCAGTTTTACAAACCAGTGTTTTGTGTAATGCTGCCATCGTAATGACATGTTATTATGAGAAATTAACTGACTATAAAATGCGGATATGAATTGTTGAGCAACTGTAGATATTGAAGTTCTCTGTTCTTTTGTGAAACAAATACTGTGACTATCAAAGTTCCCATCTAAGCAGTGATGGGATTACCCTGGAAAAACTAGGAAAAAGTTCAGCTTGTATTTCTGAAGTAATTTATTCTGGGGGATGGGGGAGGGAGTGGAGGCATGTTTCTTGCTTGTAAATGGATGTTTTACAGGAAGATGATAACGTGACATATGAAGTAAAACAACAACGAGAGAACAATTCAGGGAGAAAAAGTTGGGAAAACATTCTGGGAAATGCAGATGCCTGAAACCTTGATTCTATTCTAAATGGTATTACTGCATATATGGATATATATTCATATTTTCATATTTAGAAAATAACATGGTGAAAGCTAAATAATTAATAAAGTGAAGAACATTTTAATAATCAGAAGAAACTTTTTCCACTGCACTGTAAAAAAGAATGGTTGGTTTAACTTAAAAAAGTAAGTTTCCTGGTTGCCTTAAAATTTTAAGTTCAATGAAATTAAACATTTGAGTTAATACAATGAAGGCGATTGATTTAATCAACAGAAACTCAAAATATTATGTTATCTGAACCACATTAATTATTGAAGTTGATTTGACAAAAGAAAAAAATGTTGTGATAACAAATCATGAATATATATATATATATATATATATATATATATATATATATATATATATATATATATTTTACAGTGTGTAAAGAACCTTTTGTGCAATGAAAGGGTTCAATGAATGTTAAAGGTTCACTCTAAAAAATCTTCATCCTGAGTTGAGCCTTTTGGGACATTTTTCAGGGTTATTTTTCCAGTGTTTGGGTAGTTTTTTTGTTACCCAGCTCATGGGTTAGACGTAACAACTCAGTGGTTGGGTAGTTTTTGTTTTACCCAGATCAGTGTTGCCAAGTCTGTGGTTTTCCCGTGGAATTGGGCTACTTTTACTCTGTTGCCGCGGGTTGTTTTTCAAGTCCGCGGGTTGAATCGGCCCCAAATAACGTGATATTTAACCCTTGAATGCGAATTCAAAAGCGGGTTTTGTTGTGGAAACCTGGCAACCCTGACCCAGATCCAAGGTCAGACATAACAACCCAGGGGTTGAGTTATTTATTGTGGGCTTTTTGCGACATTTTCAGGAGAGAGCAGTGCAGCTCCGTCAAATTGGTGCATGTCTTCGGTAAAATACAGTGTTGTGTACGTTTTATCTAATCTAAAATTCGTTATTCTGTATATCGTTTAATTTTCTGCAAAGTAACATACAAGGGCGCGATCGTGAGTCACCTAAACGAGTGTTGCATAGGTTAAAATTTTATGATTTCATTCAAAAAGATATAGAATATAAATACTTAGGATTTTAAAACACTGATCTTTTATGGACAGGTTTGAAGCCAGTCTCACATTTTTCGGCTACGACTCCGAGTGAAACGCTAGCTGCGGTCTGAAGTCATCAGTTTCCCCGTCGAACGCAAGCCATCTCCGGCACGAAATTCAGCGCCGTTACGGTGGAAACAGGACAACAGAGACTGGTCGATTATTTTTTAATTTCTTCTAAATGTTTACTTTTTATTTCTAATATTTGTTAAATGAGCTTAAATTTAGGTAATATGTTTTAAAAAACAATATAAAATATGCTATACTATAAAATATGATCAATAATAAAGGAATTATCATGGTTGTGTGGAGTATTTAAAAAAAGTTTAGAGGATTTAAGTTAATCCGTAAACATTAATTTATGTATGAAAAGAAAAAATAAGCTAGTATTATAGCAAAAATGAGTCAACCCATTATGCTGGGTTAAATAAACAACCTAATTTGCTGGGTAAAATTAACCAAACATGTGTTCTCTCCTATATTTACCCAGCCCTTGGGGGAAGACAACCCAAATTGGGTTGTTTTTAACCCAGTGTTTCATGGAACCACAGATGCCAATAAAGAACCTAAAGTTCTTTAGACTATTAAAATGTTCTTCACTCTTATTTTCTCACTCTTATTTTTTCCAGTGTTTGGGTAGTTTTTTTTGTTACCCAGCTCATGGGTTAGACGTAACAACTCAGTGGTTGGGTAGTTTTTGTTTTACCCAGATCAGTGTTGCCAAGTCTGTGGTTTTCCCGTGGAATTGGGCTACTTTTACTCTGTTGCCGCGGGTTGTTTTTCAAGTCCGCAGGTTGAATCAGCCCCAAATAACGTGATATTTAGCCCTTGAATGCGAATTCAAAAGCGGGTTTTGTTGTGGAAACCTGGCAACCCTGACCCAGATCCAAGGTCAGACATAACAATCCAGGGGTTGAGTTATTTATTGTGGGCTTTTTGCGACATTTTCAGGAGAGAGCAGTGCAGCTCCGTCAAATTGGTGCATGTCTTCGGTAAAATACAGTGTTGTGTACGTTTTATTTAAACTAAAATTCGTTATTCTGTATATCGTTTAATTTTCTGCAAAGTAACATACAAGGGCGCGATCGTGAGTCACCTAAACGAGTGTTGCATAGGTTAAAATTTTATGATTTAATTCAAAAAGATATAGAATATAAATACTTAGGATTTTAAAACACTGATCTTTTATGGACAGGTTTGAAGCCAGTCTCACATTTTTCGGCTACGACTCCGAGTGAAACGCTAGCTGCGGTCTGAAGTCATCAGTTTCCCCGTCGAACGCGAGCCATCTCCGGCACGAAATTCAGCGCCGTTACGGTGGAAACAGGACAACAGAGACTGGTCGATTATTTTTTAATTTCTTCTAAATGTTTACTTTTTATTTCTAATATTTGTTAAATGAGCTTAAATTTAGGTAATAGGTTTTAAAAAACAATATAAAATATGCTATACTATAAAATCTGATCAATAATAAAGGAATTATCATGGTTGTGTGGAGTATTTAAAAAAAGTTTAGAGGATTTAAGCTAATCTGTAAACATTAATTTATGTATGAAAAGAAAAAATAAACTAGTATTATAGCAAAAATGAGTCAACCCATTATGCTGGGTTAAATAAACAACCTAATTTGCTGGGTAAAATTAACCAAACATGTGTTCTGTCCTATATTTACCCAGCCCTTGGGGGAAGACAACCCAAATTGGGTTGTTTTTAACCCAGTGTTTCATGGAACCACAGATGCCAATAAAGAACCTAAAGTTCTTTAGACTATTAAAATGTTCTTCACTCTTATTTTTTCCAGTGTTTGGGTAGTTTTTTTTGTTACCCAGCTCATGGGTTAGACGTAACAACTCAGTGGTTGGGTAGTTTTTGTTTTACCCAGATCAGTGTTGCCAAGTCTGTGGTTTTCCCGTGGAATTGGGCTACTTTTACTCTGTTGCCGCGGGTTGTTTTTCAAGTCCGCAGGTTGAATCGACCCCAAATAACGTGATATTTAACCCTTGAATGCGAATTCAAAAGCAGGTTTTGTTGTGGAAACCTGGCAACCCTGACCCAGATCCAAGGTCAGACATAACAACCCAGGGGTTGAGTTATTTATTGTGGGCTTTTTGCGACATTTTCAGGAGAGAGCAGTGCAGCTCCGTCAAATTGGTGCATGTCTTCGGTAAAATACAGTGTTGTGTACGTTTTATTTAATCTAAAATTCGTTATTCTGTATATCGTTTAATTTTCTGCAAAGTAACATACAAGGGCGCGATCGTGAGTCACCTAAACGAGTGTTGCATAGGTTAAAATTTTATGATTTAATTCAAAAAGATATAGAATATAAATACTTAGGATTTTAAAACACTGATCTTTTATGGACAGGTTTGAAGCCAGTCTCACATTTTTCGGCTACGACTCCGAGTGAAACGCTAGCTGCGGTCTGAAGTCATCAGTTTCCCCGTCGAACGCGAGCCATCTCCGGCACGAAATTCAGCGCCGTTACGGTGGAAACAGGACAACAGAGACTGGTCGATTATTTTTTAATTTCTTCTAAATGTTTACTTTTTATTTCTAATATTTGTTAAATGAGCTTAAATTTAGGTAATATGTTTTAAAAAACAATATAAAATATGCTATACTATAAAATATGATCAATAATAAAGGAATTATCATGGTTGTGTGGAGTATTTAAAAAAAGTTTAGAGGATTTAAGCTAATCTGTAAACATTAATTTATGTATGAAAAGAAAAAATAAGCTAGTATTATAGCAAAAATGAGTCAACCCATTATGCTGGGTTAAATAAACAACCTAATTTGCTGGGTAAAATTAACCAAACATGTGTTCTCTCCTATATTTACCCAGCCCTTGGGGGAAGACAACCCAAATTGGGTTGTTTTTAACCCAGTGTTTCATGGAACCACAGATGCCAATAAAGAACCTAAAGTTCTTTAGACTATTAAAATGTTCTTCACTCTTATTTTCTCACTCTTATTTTTTCCAGTGTTTGGGTAGTTTTTTTTGTTACCCAGCTCATGGGTTAGACGTAACAACTCAGTGGTTGGGTAGTTTTTGTTTTACCCAGATCAGTGTTGCCAAGTCTGTGGTTTTCCCGTGGAATTGGGCTACTTTTACTCTGTTGCCGCGGGTTGTTTTTCAAGTCCGCAGGTTGAATCGACCCCAAATAACGTGATATTTAGCCCTTGAATGCGAATTCAAAAGCGGGTTTTGTTGTGGAAACCTGGCAACCCTGACCCAGATCCAAGGTCAGACATAACAACCCAGGGGTTGAGTTATTTATTGTGGGCTTTTTGCGACATTTTCAGGAGAGAGCAGTGCAGCTCCGTCAAATTGGTGCATGTCTTCGGTAAAATACAGTGTTGTGTACGTTTTATTTAATCTAAAATTCGTTATTCTGTATATCGTTTAATTTTCTGCAAAGTAACATACAAGGGCGCGATCGTGAGTCACCTAAACGAGTGTTGCATAGGTTAAAATTTTATGATTTCATTCAAAAAGATATAGAATATAAATACTTAGGATTTTAAAACACTGATCTTTTATGGACAGGTTTGAAGCCAGTCTCACATTTTTCGGCTACGACTCCGAGTGAAACGCTAGCTGCGGTCTGAAGTCATCAGTTTCCCCGTCGAACGCAAGCCATCTCCGGCACGAAATTCAGCGCCGTTACGGTGGAAACAGGACAACAGAGACTGGTCGATTATTTTTTAATTTCTTCTAAATGTTTACTTTTTATTTCTAATATTTGTTAAATGAGCTTAAATTTAGGTAATAGGTTTTAAAAAACAATATAAAATATGCTATACTATAAAATCTGATCAATAATAAAGGAATTATCATGGTTGTGTGGAGTATTTAAAAAAAGTTTAGAGGATTTAAGCTAATCTGTAAACATTAATTTATGTATGAAAAGAAAAAATAAACTAGTATTATAGCAAAAATGAGTCAACCCATTATGCTGGGTTAAATAAACAACCTAATTTGCTGGGTAAAATTAACCAAACATGTGTTCTGTCCTATATTTACCCAGCCCTTGGGGGAAGACAACCCAAATTGGGTTGTTTTTAACCCAGTGTTTCATGGAACCACAGATGCCAATAAAGAACCTAAAGTTCTTTAGACTATTAAAATGTTCTTCACTCTTATTTTTTCCAGTGTTTGGGTAGTTTTTTTTGTTACCCAGCTCATGGGTTAGACGTAACAACTCAGTGGTTGGGTAGTTTTTGTTTTACCCAGATCAGTGTTGCCAAGTCTGTGGTTTTCCCGTGGAATTGGGCTACTTTTACTCTGTTGCCGCGGGTTGTTTTTCAAGTCCGCAGGTTGAATCGACCCCAAATAACGTGATATTTAACCCTTGAATGCGAATTCAAAAGCAGGTTTTGTTGTGGAAACCTGGCAACCCTGACCCAGATCCAAGGTCAGACATAACAACCCAGGGGTTGAGTTATTTATTGTGGGCTTTTTGCGACATTTTCAGGAGAGAGCAGTGCAGCTCCGTCAAATTGGTGCATGTCTTCGGTAAAATACAGTGTTGTGTACGTTTTATTTAATCTAAAATTCGTTATTCTGTATATCGTTTAATTTTCTGCAAAGTAACATACAAGGGCGCGATCGTGAGTCACCTAAACGAGTGTTGCATAGGTTAAAATTTTATGATTTAATTCAAAAAGATATAGAATATAAATACTTAGGATTTTAAAACACTGATCTTTTATGGACAGGTTTGAAGCCAGTCTCACATTTTTCGGCTACGACTCCGAGTGAAACGCTAGCTGCGGTCTGAAGTCATCAGTTTCCCCGTCGAACGCGAGCCATCTCCGGCACGAAATTCAGCGCCGTTACGGTGGAAACAGGACAACAGAGACTGGTCGATTATTTTTTAATTTCTTCTAAATGTTTACTTTTTATTTCTAATATTTGTTAAATGAGCTTAAATTTAGGTAATATGTTTTAAAAAAACTATATAAAATATGCTATACTATAAAATATGATCAATAATAAAGGAATTATCATGCAAACCAGTGGTTGTGTGGAGTATTTAAAAAAAGTTTAGAGGATTTAAGTTAATCCGTAAACATTAATTCATGTATGAAAAGAAAAAATAAGCTAGTATTATAGCAAAAATGAGTCAACCCATTATGCTGGGTTAAATAAACAACCTAATTTGCTGGGTAAAATTAACCAAACATGTGTTCTGTCCTATATTTACCCAGCCCTTGGGGGAAGACAACCCAAATTGGGTTGTTTTTAACCCAGTGTTTCATGGAACCACAGATGCCAATAAAGAACCTAAAGTTCTTTAGACTATTAAAATGTTCTTCACTCTTATTTTTTCTGTTCACGGAAATGTTCTTCTATGGCATTGCTGCAAAAAGCCGTTTGGAACCTTTATTTTTAAGAGTGTAAGATCACGAGCTAAAACTGCATGTGAAATCACCCTAATTATTGTAGTGCCATTTTCAGCACAAACATCATGACGAGGCCACAGCAGGACAGACATACAAATGTGTGCTTAAAATCGAGAAGCTGAATGGCTGTAATCATGGGCACGCCATTATCTCAATATAAACACAAGGTGAACAACCAAAACAAATGAGCTTTGAGTGCTTTCCTATTCATCTGTTCCTCACACACAATCAGGATAAGCCCTCAGGAGCCCGATAAACGCGTCTACCCATTCTGCTTTCGATAGTAATGATTCAGCTTTCTAAAAAGAAAACACCAGCGGAGAGACAGTCGCTACATGTCTGCCTTTACATACGCCCTCATTTATAGTAATATATTTGTACGGCACTAAGTGTGTGCAAATATACAGTAGGTGCGTGCGTGTGTCTCCCATCACAGTGGTGTGGACATGTAGATGCCTGTTTTCAAATGCTCCACAGGCCTGATATTGTTGAGATAATCTGCTGAAAACCGATCCTCTCCACACTATCGCCTGCAGAGGAACGTGTGGGCACATCAGCCCCCAACATCAGGAGTCTTGTCTGTCGCTACAGCAACAGCAAAAAGCCTCCCATTACCGCTACAGCAATCGCAAGAGTTTCTGCCAGACTGCGTTTCTAAACAAGCCGGAAAAATGTGCACAATGCCCTCTCTATCAGCGTCCATCTGCACAAATGAATGTTTACATGGAGGGTATGAAACAAGACTTGCCATGCGTTTGTGAAACTTAAAATACCAAAAAGAGGCTGAGGGTTTGAAAATACAAAGCAAAAAAAAAAAAAAAAAACATGATGTCTATTGTGTACATCTTTCAATCACTCAACCGTGATGTATTGTTCTTTGAGCTGTGTGAGAGTATTGAGGGAAGCCTGTCTCTTTAAGAGCCAGTCCTTAGGCAGGTTTGCTTGTTGAGTGGGGAGGTGGAACCTTGCCTGCTTCTAAACAAGCATTTCTATCAACAAAACGTGTCTCACTTGCGGCTGATCTTGTAGGGTGTGCATATATACGAGACTGAATAGTGAAGTTGTGCCTGATTTTCTTTTTCATGACTTCCTCAAGGTGTATGTATGATATGTGAGTCCCGTTTCATCAGCACCTGAGGTTTGCAACACTCTGCTGGAGGGGCCACCAACAGCTCAGGTGTGGAACATCTATTTGCGAGTAAGTGTGTTTATCTTTTTTGTCATTAAATAGAGTTGAATTGTTATGCAGCATTGAAAATGATGTTAAATGGAAAAACTTTTTATAAACGAATATCCTTGTGTTGTAATTTAAGGAGGTATTTCTGTAAAAGACTATACCCACACTTTAAGAAATATGCTCTGGTCGAGCTCAGGCACTGTTTACACAATGGCAAGAAAGTGTTTGTGTTCACACATCATTGGAGATGGAAATGGTGTAGGAATTGGTTATAGCTTCACTGTTATTCTGAGGTCGATGCTAGTTAAAGGTACCATGTGCCTATTAAGTTTCCATGGCAGCTTCCTAGTAAATAATAAGTTTTAAAGTATATATGCTCAGATTACTTTAAGAATCAAAAAAAAAAGAAGAAAAAAAAAGAATAGAATTTTGTATGTAAGTGTATTTTGTGCTCCACACTGTAAAAAAGAATTGTTGGTTTAACTTAAAAAAGTAAGTTTCCTGATCACAAATTTTGAGTTCACTGAAATTAAAAATTTGAGTTAATACAATGAAGGTGATTGGTTTAATCAACAGAAACTCAAGATATTATGTAATCTGAACCACAATTATTGAAGTTGATTTGACAAAAAAAAAATGTTGTGATGATAAATTTTTTACAGTGCAGGGTACATCCAAATAACCTGTAATAAATCTGTCACTAATTCTTCATTGCTTAAAACTTTTTCAAAGAAGTGTGGTTCATACAGTATAGACACAAAACTTGGAGAGGGCACCTCTCTACAATGTGCTTTATTAATGTACAGTATCTGAGAACTTCACATTTCTAAGTAGCATACACTCATGTAATATATGTAACAAATAACAGTTCCAAAGGGGTGTTTTCACAACGATGCCATAGAAAAACCACTTTTGAACCTTTCAGTGAACGTTTCTTAAAAAATAACCATTTTTGAACATTTTAATAATCTAAAGAACCCTTTCCTACTAAAAGAAACTTTTGTGTAATGCAAAGTTTCCATGGATGTTAAAGTTTCTTTATTGAACCACAGATGGCACACAGAAAAAATTTATTAAATTTTAATACAATTTAAATTAAATTAAATTTTATTTTTTATAATGTTGCTAGTTTTTCTCCAGGTAAATGTGTGTGTGTTCCTAAGAGGAAAAGGCCTGTTGGATAGTTCTGACACTAAATTGTGATTTGATAAGCCAAAATTCACACCTGTGAGCGCACAATCTTTATTAAACTAATTTATTATGTTGCTTGCCAACAGTAAACAGCCTACAGTTGAAGTACTTGGAAGAAGAATAGTTCATTCAGCTTATTATCGATAATAAATTTAAAGGGGTCCTAAATGCCCCTTTTACAAGATGGAATATAATTCTCTGGTGTCCCCAGAATGTGTCTGTGAAGTTTCAGCTCAAAATACCCCACAGATTTATAATATCCCACATTTATTATAGCTTGTCAAATTTGCCCCTATTTGGGTGTGAGCAAAAACACGCCATTTTTGTGTGTCCCTTTAAATGCAAATGAGCCGCTGCTCCCTGCCCCCTTTCCAGAAGAGGGCGGAGCTTTAACAGCTCAAGTTGGCTCAAGTCGCTCAACAACAGCAAAGCTGGAGAATCTCACGCAGCTAAAATGTGAAGCAGTCCGGGGTAAAATGACGGCATGTCAACAACACTCTACTACAACAACTCTTCCTCTTCTCTAAAGCAGCCCAACATGGCCTCACCCCCTTTGTTGTGTGTTCTCAGGGGGGTTTATGTAAATTTTAGGGTTAGTGATGTCACTAACTAGGGAAGAAGCTCGCTGTAGTTCCTACCAGCCATTTGTTGTAGTCCTTAAACAGAGAATTCTTTAAAAGAAAATATCTCCCTTTGCATTGAACTTTGAGCGTCGTAACTTTGCAGATGTTGTTTATGCTCAAACAGCAACATTACACACTAAAAGTGAAATCATAATCAACCACCCCTTTAAAGGTTGAGTTAGTTGACTCAAATTTTACTTGCCCCATGTCATTACAAACTTGTTGCTGTTATTATTTCCATTAAACACTAAAGGAGAAAGTCTGATGTTTCTTTCTATTCAATGAACATTTATTGTGACCATGTCTGTCAAGCTCCAAAATGACACCTTAAGACAGACCAAAATTTAAGACCAGATCAGACTCTACCTGAAGATCTCAAGTCTCATTCTCTCCACATAGCATGCCATTTACTTTAAATTTTATGTTGTGTTAGACTACAACACATGTGAGAACAAATTTTGGGATCAATGATGTCAAATTTGGCCGGTTTTGTAGTCTAAAATTTAAAAGCTTTATTGGGGTGGAAGTGAATAATGTTCCTCACAGAAATCTGCCATTTGACCTCAGAAGACTTGGAATATTACAAATTTTATCGACTATTTTTTTTAAAATATTTGTTTTATTATTATTACTGTTTTTGAATGTTTGGAGCTTGACAAAGTGCCACTAAAAGATTCTTCCAAACAAATGTTGTATTACATGTAAGTAAGAAAGTTATGAGGATGAGTAAATAATGACAGATTTGACATATTTCTGTCGCTGCCATTTTAAAAACAGTTTTGCATTTTGCATCATGCTGCAGAACACCAGTTACCTTAATCATGGTAACGCAAGGCCACACGTGGCTTATTGCTTTAATTAACATCAGCCAGAAAGAGAAAACACCTTATCAGAGGAACACAGTGGTCACACCTCAGTTGTTGTCAAATGCCTTTCTTTATTTAGTAGATAGTTATTTTGGTAGATGTTAATGTTAATAACACATGCTGACAAAATATGTTAATAACAGCTTTGCCATAAAAACATATCCAATATTTCTCAAAATTATTAAATTGCATAAGGCAATACAAATACTGAATATTATGCAATATTATACTAAACAATACAAATGCACTTTATGCATTTAACCTCACTTTATTTACCAGTGTCATTGCTGTTGACTTTGGTGATCAAATACCCGCAAATCACATCCTTGTATCATTTTTGCTAAACATCTGAATGTTCAAATATGTTCTTATTATGAGGACATAATAATTTGTCTTGCTTTTTCACATCGCGTTCAGTGTGAAAGGGCCTTCAATTGTAGGCTACATCTAAATCTATATAATTTATAATTAATTGCACTGGATGATTCATTACATGTTGATAATTTGTGAAAGATGGACCATAAAATTGATGACAACGTCCCTCTGGTTTCAGCTGGATAATGGCCAATGTGTCAAATGGCATAAAAGGCTTCTGACTATATTTTTCACATCTGATGTGACACATATTAATTAAACACGGCTGGAAATAGCTCCTTCCACAATCACAGAGTGGGCTGCTCAGAAAATAAAGTCATGTTCAAATATAGCTTGCTTGCTTTTACTGCCAGGTGTCTGCACATGAGACCGGCCAGAAAGCATAAGCGATAATTGACATGGAATCCCCAGCATCAAGGACTATGGATGAAGGCTTCCTATTGTGACATGCTAGAGAGCCTCCTATCATGGAAACGGACCTATTCTCAGCTTTCACATTCAAAGCATTTCCCAAATTCATTCCCATTAGTGGTTGTGAGAGCACTCCATTAGTCTACAATGGGAAACAACAAAAACTGTGCAGAGAGATGGATGAAGCAGCCAGTTGCACCATCTACAAATAAAGAAAACAGAGCAGAATCCAGCCACGGGCTATTGGCTTTCTAAGTGACACTTAAAGTGTAACGTAGCTGGTTTTTAATCCACTTTGTATGGTTACAATGTTGGTAGCATATGTAAATGAACAAAGTTCTGGACTGAGAAATTAAAAACGAGTCATCCAGCCGCCTTTTGACAGCTCCAGAGCCTTAAACTAATGGGCCTGCCAATGGCCGGTGACTTAAGAAAATGTACCAGCCATAAATGTTTTTTACCAGCCATGAAACATACATTAATACTTATTAAAGTTACAAAAGTTATTTAGTCAAGAGCAATTAGTGATTGTTCTTAGGCTTTTGTTGTTTTATTAACATTAAAAACAAAGACAGCAGCAGGTATATTAGGCTGCTGTCACTTTAAGATCGAATGCACTGATCCAATATACTGATACACATGCGTTTTCTTTCTCAACTGTTTACGTTCAGTTAAGACATACCTGACTATGTTTACAAAGATACTCGCAAAGACAGGCATTTTGACATAATTTTGTTTTAATATGTCTGTTTAAGCGCAAGAAGACGTGAAAGAGAGCTCGATTCAGTATCCGCGTGCTTGAATATTTAAATTGGCAAGGTTTAAACTTTCATGACAATGCAATACTAATCCCACTTAACTATTCACGTTTGTTCACGTTCATGTTCTTACAATTTTGCATTGTTAGAATTAAATAAAAATGTTACCAGCCAACTGGCGATTGACACCGTTTCATATACTCACCAAAACACAGATTTTTACTCGCATTTGGCACTTGGCAAGCGCCCACGTGTTTGTATGCCCGCCCACTGACAGTGGGATCGACAAAGGGTTATTGACAGAACAGTTAATGGACAGGTACGTTTATCACTGAAAATTGTATTGTATTATGTCTACTCTTTAAACAGCATTATGGTAAATAATATGGCAACAGCTTTCTTACCTGTACGCGATGGCGTTTTGCTTTGAGGGTTGGGCAGAACTGACAGAACGGCAGTTTCTTTCATTTCCCCCCTCCGTTTAAACCTAAAAGACTGTGTTTGTATTCATCCAGTCTGAAATGTTTACTACAAACACACAGGGCATTTTCAAATTTTCTGTTGCGATGTTCTCTCTGTATTTTTTTGCAGCCTTTAGTCACTGCCTACAACGCGCCGAATCCTTCACTGGAAACGAAAAGTAACTCCTGCTAAATGTTTATTCTTTGAATTTTTGAACCCGGGAACAATACAAGTCGACACCATTATGATTAAAAGTTTGCTAAGAAGTATTTCCTACTAAAGCAAGTGCTATTTGACTCTGGTAAGCGTATTCAGAGCAGACTGGTGGGAGTGTCCTTGGACAGCAACATGCCCAGTGCATTATGGGAGGTAAAGTATGTCCTGTGCATTACGGGTGTTGAACTAATCATTTAATATTCATTAATATTTTATCAATTTGACTGCAATGACAGCACCAGATGAGAACAAATTTTGAACTGAATTGAACAACATTTACAGTTATTGAACTGAATTGAATCAACATTGAACTGACTCAAGCTAAATAATGACACTAGTGTCTACAGCTGAATTGAACTAGTTTCATAATTCATTAAACTTTACACAGTAATTGAACTTGAACTGAATCGAGCTGAATAATGACATTATATTGACTTATTTGAAGCTTTTACAGCAGAATTTGAATTTGTCTCATATTTGATGGTTTGCATCATTGATTCTGTTATTTCCCTGTTTATTACTGTGAAGCTGCTTTGAAACAATCTGTATAAAGCGCTATAGAAATAAATGTGACTTGATTTTACTTAAAAGCTGTAAAGGACATCATGCTGTTTCGCTGAGTTTTGAAAACAGTAACGTAATATAGATGAGCGGGACTGACCCCACTGAGGTTGTTTGCAAATCAGATATTACGAAATATATCTCAATAATACATTACATGCTTGTTAATCTTAAACAGCACTGCTTAAGGAGGTGTGGAACATAATGCAGGCCCACATAGACACAAGAGCAACAAATAGACACAACATAGTGCTTTCTGTCAGCGCTCGTCTCAGTGAAGTTGTGTGTAAATAGACAAAGGAGTGGTGTGGCATTGTTGTAAATGTCCACTATAAAAGATTCACAATGTGGTTTTAATAATTAAGTATTAAGATGAATTATTAAAAGTGTCTGTTGGCTGGTCCATGGTAAGGTGTTGCTCTGTTTGATGTTTGGAGAGTGAAAGCGCTCTGAGCTCTTCATCCTGGGCTGTTGGGCCTCATGTTTGAGGTTTTGGGTGTTACAGTTGGCCAACACCCAAGCATCCCTTGTTTTTAGTGTTTCATCTCTTTCTTTTTATATTTAGTAGGTATATATTCATAATATACTGTATGTACAGCAAAGTTAGTCATTAAATAAATGCATGCTAATTTCATGAATGCTAATGTTTGATTCTCATTGTTTCAGATTGCCCTGCACCATGAAACTCACTGTAGCTCTTCTGCTCTCTGTCTGCTGTGTGCTATTTAAACACAACTGTGAAGCCCAAGGTAAATATATTTATTCCACCACCAAAATGCATTTCATACAATGTCATTTTACTGTATGTCATGTTTGTTAACAACTATTTTGCTATCATTGAACTGTATTATGTATGCCAGGGCTCCAGACAAAAAAAATCATTAAGGAGCCATTGGCTCCTATAGGGGGAAAATTTTTTTTAAGAGCCACTCAACAATGAACTTAAAATTTTAAAATCACTTACTTTTAGTCATCCTGTTGTGTTTATATATATCTCCCCTTTACAGTTTCAACTTTTTCATCTTGTGACTTTTCTGGGAAATGAATGTCACTATTTTCACTTAATACTATTATAGTTTTTGTCAATATTTTGAATCTGATTAGATTTTTATATTTTCTGCTTTCATTTTTTGTTTTAATTTTTTTTTTTTTAAAAACATGTCTGTTTAGTTTGTACAGATTTTTATTTTAGTATCAACATTTATTTCAAGCAATAAAAAATGTTTTTAATGGTTTTAGTTGACTATAATAGCCCTGATGCTAGTAAAATCTTTATATTGAATAATGTGTCAAATAATGTTCTTAGTCCTTCTTCCTGAAGCTCCAACAGTTTATTTTGAATCAAATTAAAATAAATATAAATATATGGAAATAAATATATAAATATATTAAATTTGGTTTGTGTAACCAAATAACAATCAGGGGCAATTGATATACGTACTACTTGACTTTGATTACTTTGAAATACAGCGGGACTCTTATTTTGAAATGTCTGTGCTTTACTTTTGCTGCTCATTCAAGTTCAGATGAGTTTTAAAAAATTATGTTGCTACAACCTTTCACAACACAATATAATATAAAGTAAACTTTGCGATAATTGATCAGCATTAGCTCATAAGCAATCGGTTGACAAATGTGCGCTAATCATTGAATGCGAGCTGCTCTGAAGAACGCGCAACAGCGCCATCTGTTGACTTTAAAACGTGCAGCGCTCACATTTATTAAATGATATTAAAGTTAATAATCACATTAGGGAGTATCGTGATTTGTTTTTCCATCCACAAAATAAGATGCCTTAAAACGATCGTTTATACTCTTGTTATACTGTTTAAGGCACTGAAGACTGTTAATGACCTTAAATCTGATGAGCATGAGCGGAGTGGAATAATGAAAGTGATCAGCATGACTGATATTCAAACGATAATTGTGTGTGTATCTGCAGCCGGTATCCCCTTTTGAATGACGAATATAGACAAATTTATATGAAGAAATAGGCAGTTGTCTCCTTAACGCAAGAGTAGAACGGTGTGTTCAAATGCAGCTGTTTTGCACCGACGCAGGCGATGCAAGGCAACAACACAGACGGCTTTCATCAGCTCTAGTTCTTTGGTGTCTGTTTGGTGTGTGAAATTTTTCTCTACCTGTTCATATTTCGCAGCTCCAACTCAGTGAAACTTGTATCTCTTTTAATTACGTCAACACAGCAAACGATGTGACAGGCTACTGTTCACGGAACACGCAAATAACATGCAAATTTTACAGTCATAACGTGTGAATTTGTATGGTCGCCAGTGGCGACCTCAGCAAAAATATCACTCGCAAATTAATATTTTTAGTCGCAAATGCGACCGTTTTAAGCGCAGTCTGGAGCCCTGTATGCTCACTAGATATTTATATCGGCAATGACCACAATGTAGCACAATCTGCTTGTTTGCCAAGTTAAAGTCAATTTTATTTATAAAGTGTGTTTCACAATACACAATGTTTGAAATTAGCTTTACAGCAAATGTTAATGTTTATAATATCTTAATATATATGTTTGCCTTACAGTCGCATTTAGCAGACTAGAGCTGCGCGATATAATTTACATTTTGCAATTATATAAAAAAAAATCAAGCAGTTGTTATTTGCTCAATAGTAGCTTATATTTTGCTTATAAGGTTGGATAGCTGTACTTGTATATACAACTTTATGTATATAGCCGGGTGATTTAAGTTGTGACAATAAAAAAAACAATCAAGCAGTTGAGATTTGTTATATTCACAATATTTTATAGTGCAATTATACATGCACTATATATAATACTTTAAAATATCCATTTAGTATGTACAACAATGAAACTAGTTATGTGACACTGGCAGAATATGACAAGACCAAAGCACACATCCAACACAAGCAATTACAAAAGATAATGTCGAGGCAAGTTAATTATGTATTTTTCCAAATGCAAATAAAGAATTGGCCATATAGGCTCTTAATTTCCTCAGTCAGTTCCTGCCAACTGTGCTGCAACAGGATCCTGGCGAGTAGATTACATAAAACTCAGTGTCAGAGGCCTTTGATGGTTCCTCTGTGGCCGATCCGTCTCTTGAGTATTCAGCTGTGAGATTCCTGTCTGGTTAGAGAATGTGACAAATCTGTGTCTCAGTTGTTGGGCGCAAGAGTTTGTGTCACACGCGTGTCGAGGTCAAAGGGCAATGCCCAGAGTCCTTCCACTATGAGTCTAAGAGAGCCAGAGTCAGTTGTACCCATTGGCCTGCAGTTGAAGATGGGGGAAGAACCTGATCTGTGCATGTCTGCAAAGATGGATTACAGAGCAGGCCAATGGGGCCAATGGGACCCCGTAGCCTCTGACTGTCAGGGACTTCCAGAGAGGCTCAAACCTGGAAACAAGCCACTGCAATGCAAAACTGATACAGACAGACGGAAAAGCACTTGAATGTGTGCCAGTGACTATTGCCATGACGTGAAATAAGAAATGGGAAATCATATCAGTTCCTGGAGCCTGCTCAACAATATCAGTGCCTGCTGAACATTTTATAGCAGCTTTGATGTTTTATATTACGGTTCAGTGGTTTTAAAGGGATAGTTCACCCAAAAACTAATTTGAAGAATGTTGGTAATCAAACAGTTGGCAGTAGCCATTGACTTCCATAGTAGGAAAAATAAATAAATACTGGAAATTGATGAGCCCAAAATAGATTGGAAATTAAAAAAAAAAAAAAAAAAAAAATTATTATATATATATATATATATGAAAAAAACTGCACACTGATGCAGTTCGGCATACAAAAACAAAAGGGGTTACAAGTGTAAGTGCAATTAACTGCTTATTAGAATAAGAGGAGATCCAAAACCTTAAGGTAAAAAATAGTCTAGGCCTTTTTGTATCTCGCAGTTGGAGGCTTCTGGAAAATTCACACATCACATACACTTGGGTCACTTTAAATAATCTTTGGAAAATCCCCTAGTTATATATATATAATAGTATATAAATAAAAATAATTCGGTAGCACTTTACAATAAGGTTCATTAGTTAACATGAACTAATAATGAACTGCACTTCTACAGCTTTTATTAATCATTGTTAATGTTAATTTCAACATCTACTAATACATTATTAAAATCTTGTTAACAATAGTACTGTGAACTAACATGAACAACCGTATTTTCATTAACTAACATTAACGAAGATTAGTAAATACAGTAACAAATGAATTGCTCATGGTTAGTGAATACATTAACTAATGTTTAACTAATGAACCTTATTATAAAAGTGTTACCAGTAATTCTAAAACCAAAAATAATAATTCTGTCATCCTTTAGTCACCCTCATGTCATTTCCAAACCTATATGACTTTCTTTTGTGACAACACTGGAACACTAGACTTCCAAAAAACAAAACAAAAATGGAGACATTTTTCAAAATATCTTCTTTTTGCTTCACAAAAGAGAAAAAGTCATACAGATTTGGAATGATTTGAACGATGACAGCATTTTCTAACAATTCTCTATTCTAAACTATTCCTTTTTTGCATAGCGCTATCAGAGAATTCACTGAGAATGACTTGAGCCCAGCATTTATTATTTCTTCAAAATCAGATACATTAAAACCAGACGCAAAAATGGTTAATGGACATTACATCTCACAACAAAAATGTGCCTGTGGCAACATTTCTGCAAAATTATATTATGTTGCTTCTTGCTCATTTCGTGGCGCTCAGGTTAATGCTCTCTTATTTGAAAATAACCTACCACCTACACTAAACCCTACCATAAACCTAACTGTAACAAGCAAATGTGAGATATAAATGCATTTTCTGAAGCAACCATGACATTGTTTCTTGCTTCTTTGAGCACCTGTACCAGGTGAGCTACCAAGCAACTTTACTACATCAGAAAAGCCAAACATTGAGCTGATTATGTGATGCAAAGATTCAAAAGGTATTAGTTTACAAGCTATGCATTATGCACAAAAATAAGTCTTTTTAATCAATAATCTGCCCTTGTAATCATAATTTGTGTGAAGACAAATAAAAGTTGTATCATGTTTTACTGCCAGTAGTGTTAGTGACAGTTTTTTTCTTCTTTTTTTTAGCTGGAAACTGCAGTGAATTGTATGTATAGGCACGTTTTTCCAATGAGTCTGACACCAACCGACGCTGGTGCTCCAGAGCCTCACTGGATCATAATCCGTCCTCGCTTGTCTGTCCTGGCAAAAT
Source organism: Elopichthys bambusa (assembly GCA_037101425.1). Taxonomy (NCBI): domain Eukaryota; kingdom Metazoa; phylum Chordata; class Actinopteri; order Cypriniformes; family Xenocyprididae; genus Elopichthys; species Elopichthys bambusa. The sequence goes on from CM074443.1 coordinate 4,048,770, forward strand.
GTTTTTCTAGCAGTGCAAACGGCTGGGTGGATACTGAGGCTGAATGATCCTTGGGTTCACATGGATCTAGTTACCTATTTCTCAGCTCCTTTAGACACTGTCCAACCAGCCTTCTATTTCACTCCACCTGCTCCCCAATAAGATCTTAGACACATGCGTACGCTTGGGGAGTGTATGTGGCCCATCTGGGGTTTAAAACCAAAGGGAAACCCATACCTGCATGTTTCACTGGCACCAAGGCGCTGAGCATAGCCACAGGGGTTCTGGAGAGGAATATAGGGTTTCATGGAAGGAATAAATTTAGATCACTCTGGTTTTCACACGCAGTGAGCCCACTCACTGTGGTGTCTGTTTGAGGACCTTGACAAAGGCTACTAGCTGAAACATTGGTGAATAAATATTCAGCCTATATGCTTCAGTGAGTGTGCAGTTGTTTTCCTTTAACTATACTGCATTTTTCTTAAACTTGCACCTCTTTAAGTGTGCGTTTGCTATGCCTTATTCGCTCTACTAGTCTGTTTGAGGACCCCCATGAGATGAGCCACAGAGACCGGAGGATAGAGACAATCACAACACCTGTTGCACTCCGATCATAAAGCACTCAACCCCAGGAAGCGCAGCCATTGTTAACAACTGAAATGATCACTATGTCCCACTGGCAGATCATACATCGTTCTTTAGTATAAATCAATCCACACTGAATCAGAATCAAATCAGCAGGTGTCTGATGAAACCTGTCAAGAACATATCCAGGTCATATTTCATGCCAATATTTAGATTACAATTGTTTTTGCACTGTGACATTATTTTCATGACAGTTAAGCAGTTTTTCTTTTTTAACTTTTTTACTGTATACTTTAGTATTCTTATACTCTGTTGATTTTGGGGTCATTTTTACCTCTGTTTTTTTTTTTTTTTTTCCCTAATGATTACAGAAGAAGCAGAACAAAGGAACTGTATAATTCAGCTGGTTTTAATTACTCTAATAATATAAAAAAAAAAGTATTACACATTAATTTCTTATGCAAAATGCAAATCTTGACCTAATGTCAGTGGTGAAAACCCAAAAGATCCACACATCTAAAAAGTAAGCAGGACTTTATTGATTAATTTTTTCCTACTATTTTTTTGGTTTTGGTTCTGCACTTGTATCTATCTGATGTGTGTCTGTCTTTTCTTTTTCTTTATTTCTTTTTTGTACAGTGAAATTCACTAAATCAATTAGCTAAAACTAATCAGGAGGATATTTTAGGAGATGGTGTTTGTTTATTGCCTCAGTTTTCTTAGCGGTACAGCTGCACATATAATGCGCGTCACAAAAACGAGAAAACATCTGAGCTACTGTCACAATACTGAATAATGTAATAAAGTTAGTAGCATGGCTTCTTTTAGTTGTAAATATTAGTAGTCACAGTTTTTTCTGGAAAAATAATACTACACTCTCCAGTTGAGACTTGTGCATATATATACACTATATTGCCAAAAGTATTGGGACACCCCTCTAAATCACTGAATTCAGGTGTTCCAATCACTTCTATGGCCACAGGTGTATAAAATATTCCACGGTCAACTGTTAGTGGTATCATAAAGTGGAAGCAGTTGTGAACAGCAGCAACTCAGCCACAAAGTGGTGGGCCACATAAAAATCACAGAGCGGGGTCAGCGCATGCTGAGGCACACAGTGTGCAGAAGTCGCCAACTTTCTGCAGAGTCAATAGCTACAGACCTCCAAACTTCGTGTGGCCTTCAGATTAGCTCAAGAACAGTGCGTAGAGAGCTTCATGGAATGGGTTTCCATGGCCGAGCAGCTGCATCCAAGCCTTACATCACCAAGTGCAATGCAAAGCGTCGGATGCAGTGGTGTAAAGCACATCGCCACTGCACTCTACAGCAGTGGAGACGTGTTCTCTGGAGTGACGAATCACACTTCTCTGTCTGGCAATCTGATGGACAAGTCTGGGTTTGGCAGTTGCCAGGAGAACGGTACTTGCCTGACTGCATTGTGCCAAGTGTAAAGTTTGGTGGAGGGGGAAAGATATGGACATTAGTCACATAAAGACATGGATGAGCGTGTGGAGGAACTTGACTGGCCTGCACAGAGTCCTGACCTCAACCTGATAGAACACCTTTGGGATGAATTAGAGCGGAGACTGTGAGCCAGGCCTTCTCGCCAACATCACTGACTGACCTCACAAATGCGCTTCTAGAAGAATGGTCAAAAATTCCCCATAAACACACTCCTTAACCTTGTGGAAAGCCTTAAGCGGTTATAGCTGCAAAGGGTGGGCGGACTCCATATTAAACCCTACGGATTAAGAATGGGATGTCATTAAAGTTCATGTGCACGTAAAGGCAGGCGTTCCAAAACATTTGCCAATATAATGTGTGTGTGTGTATATATATATATATATATATATATATATATATATATATATATATAAAATATATTAAATCGTAGAAAAATTAAATTGAACTGAATCGTGAGCAAATTTATCGATCTATTGAAATGCATCAGATTTATTGATGTACCATATTTCAAAACCACTATGATCGCAAATAATTACACACGCTACAGACCTGGAGGCTTTTCTAGAATAGGCTCCTGAAGTTTGTACAAGAGAAGGTTATCTGGTTATCACTCATCATTGATTTCTGTTTGCTGTCACACCCGCACTCATTCTCTCTTTAAAACTCTTTAGTGTTTACGGTGTATGATGTATTTAGTATTCACTGTGTCCATCCTGGATTCAAACAACTACCAGTCCTTGTCATCCTTTGCATTTTTTGAACGTACTACCCAGCTAACAAATATATGTTCTATAAACATTGTGGGACCAGTGATTGGCAATGTTTCTAAAACATTAAAATGTCAATTTTTCTTCTCATACTTAGAATATTATTTAAAAAGGTTATGATAATGTTTGTACAACATTCTCCTAACTTTACTTGTACTCTCAATATTTTTTTTGAACGTTTATTTGTAATATTCCAAGAAGGTTATTGTTAAAATAACATCATAAAAATGTTCCAAGAACATTGTTCTAAGAACATTTCTCTCAACATCATGAGAATGCATATCAGTTATTAACTGAATGTTCTATAAATGTTATTTAAAGAATATTTTATCTTTACATTTACATAAACTTTACATAACAAATGCACAACATACAGGAAGGAAAGAAAATAAGAAATGCTTTAAGTGTGAATATTAAATTATGCACAGCAAATGTTGCGTATGTTGCATATCTCACATTTCTAAGATTACTGCTCCTGACTTGATCCCTTGCTCACTAGTGACAGAAATCATCTTAGTTCCCTGAGAAGGGAACAAGACCCCGCATCAGTTGCTATGGGGACACATCCTCGCAGAGACCCAGCGTCTGAGGCAAGTGTAACTTCACGCTATATCATTGGCCGACACAGTGCGATGACGTCATGCTGAGCGCCCGAGCATATAAATATCCAAACACCATCAGATTCAATTTGTCTAAAGGAAGACATGCAGGCATGCCTGAAGCATGGCAACGCGACGAAGCATCTCGTTCCCTTCTCAGGGAACTGGCTTATATACGTAACCCTAAGACATTCCCTTTCGAGGGAACTCTGCACCACGTCAGTTGCTGACACTATAGGGAGGTTAATATCCACTATGCCACACTGACCAATGTCTGTTTGTGTGCTAAAAAGTTCTTAAACAAGCACAATCCTGTTGTTTTACTGGTCATTGAAGGGCCCTGACCTGGAGCACCCTTATGCATCAGCAACCAAGTGGGCATATTCCATGACATCACGCTGCTGCTTGCAACTAGCTCAGTGCTACAGGTGTTAAATAAAACCCTAAGCTCCATGCTCACCTGTTTATTAAACTGGGACTCCTACAGTAGACCACTCTGAGCCCAGATACCGGACAGCCCAAAGCCCCTAAGAAAGAAAGAGAAAACAGCGGATTCTCCCGTGGTAGAAATTGCGTTCCGGGGGGTGGGGGGTGGAATGGGAACGCGGGGGCACCGCAATGCGACCGCAAAAGGCACTTTCACTTTCGCGATCAAAGGGGCAGGCCCCCCCCCTTGTGCATGCCACTGATAACACCACATCCACCAGCCTATTTTATTTATTTGTCCAGGCAAGATGAAATATGGAGTTGCTGGCAGCAACTATACATATGATTTCCAGACCTAAGCACAAGCCTAGGAGGGCAGCGTACCGAAGGGAGCATGCAGAGGGAGAATTCCCAACTTCCAGACTAATGATCTGGGGAGGCAACAGAGAATAGGTCTTCGTTTTTACCGCAGTCCAATCATTTCAACTGTAAAGCCCTGCTCCAACCTTCGAGTAGTCTGTTAGGAGAAGGGCCAATCTATACACAAGGAGCATAATCCTGCTTCACTACCCAGATTGACAACTGGGGAGGATGACAAGTGAGTGTGTTTTTTTTGTTTTTTTTTTTAAAAGTCCCACTCAATCTTAACCACCAAGCTTCAATTTATGCCAGTCCCTGCCAGGGAGCTCCACCCTACTTCAACTCCCAGTCGATGAACTGGGGAGGGCAACAGTAAAGCTATCTGTAAAGCTTAACCTAAGGTGGATGTCTCTATCCTTGGTTAATGACCCCACCAAAGAGGATGGGGAAAGTGAGATTAGAAACTGGGCCACCAGGAAGCTACACCCTATTTCAACACCCAGTTATGAACTTGGGAAGGTAACAGATTGTCCATCTGTCAAGCTCAACCCACGAAGGATTAGGTCCTGGATGGAATTGGAAGAAATTGGGTCACCAGGGAGCACAATTATATCTCGACTCCTAGAATAAATCTAGACAGGGCAACAGGGCAATATATATATCTGCCTAGCTCAACCTCGCAGACAACTTCGGGAGTGCAGCCTTGCTTAAAACCCTCAGTCACAAACCTAGGGAAGGCGACAAATGGAAATAGTTTTCAATTCACCCTAGTTCCATCTGTCAGCTCTACCATTTCCTATTCAACCAAAGAAGATAATCATTTTGTCCTGCCAGGCTCTACCTTACAGATCTAAAAAGGAGCACAGCCTTACTTCAACATCCATTCTGAAGAAGGCGACAGATTAGGGAGTTGGTCACTTCACAACTCAACCACCTCAACCTTCATCCGTACAGCTCTACTTTTTTTTTTTTTTTAAGTAATATGTTGTTCTACCCATTAGGAAGGAAGCATAAGCCCTAACATAACTCCTATTCCTCGAAATAGTAGGAGGGCAACAGGTGACAATATATATCTGACAATATCAACTGACAGCTCCACTCTCTGTCATAGAGCACAGCCCCGCCTGCATCTTTTTACAATAGAATGGGTGAGGGCGATAGACTCCTGGGCCTAATAAAGCAGTCTATTTCTTTTTACTCTGCTTTGATACTGATGAAGGGCTAACAGGGTGGAAAAATGGGCCAAACCACAGTCTGGACCACATCAACATGCCTTGTCCATCTCAAGTCCTAATGACTGGAGAGGAAAGGCCTTGAGTGTCGAGCTAAACCTGACAAATAATCATGAGGAGTACATCCCTTCTTAGAATGGATCGATTGAACTGGCCGCTGACTGACCTGGTCGCCTATTTAATGGCGCAGATGGCCAGATCTGTGTCCCTCATTCTGGGCCAGGTCTTTAAGTAGGCCTGCAGCACCACCATGGTTTGCAGGGCACCACCAGATTGACCTGCCGCAGCATATGACCAGCCTAGATGTTGTCTGGCACAGTTTGGATGGCAAAACAGGAGCCTTCAATGATGATGTCAAAAGCTCTCATAGCTCATCATAAGTGAGGCTTTTATATGAGGGTAGTATGTCAGACTTGGCTGTTATTTCTGACACTGATTCAATTTCTAGTTCCACGGAACCAGAAGCAAGCAAACTGCTCTCTTCCAACCTGGAAGAAGCCGCTACATGGGCTTCCAGGCCAGCGAGAAGTGAGGGAGAGCATTTCAAGCTCCTCAGCTAGCTCCATCTGAGATTACCTTTTTCTAAAATTCGTGAAACTGAATTTGATTTATACGAATGATTTTGATTTTTATCTGCAAGCTATCAATGAGGCAAAGGCAAGAACATTAGCATACTTAAATTTGATTATTAACCTAGAAATAGGTCACTAGGTTTAAATAATAATAATAAAATCTCATTATTTTTAACGTGCTCTCAGTTTTTTGGACCCCGCTGTGTGTGCTGTGTATGTAAATTACCAGCAAGCAAGAGGGACAAAATTTCCATTCACTTCATATTGAGCTGTAGAACAGAAATTATTAAGGGAACACATTCTTTTGGTTTTAAATGTTAAACTAATCCTTCAGCTGTCTATGTTTAAGAGATTACGCTTCATATTGTTGTTTAGGCTGCTCTCTGTTATCAGTTTGTACTTTTCAGCTGTTGCACTGATAGCACAGGAAAGCCAGGCATGCATTGTTCAAAGCTCTGTGTTTCCAGGAATATAGGTCTTGGCCAGATTACATGGAAGATGCTTCCCATTCCAGTGGCAGTGAATGAATATGAGCTTACACATATATTGTCTCTCACATACCAGCTCTTATCCGAAATAGTCACACGATTAAGTGAGCATGTCAGATGGGGTGAAATGAAGTTCTCATAAGAGTACACGTGATTCGTATATTTATAATTGTTCAAAACTTCCTGGCTGTAGGGAATAACTTAGCATGTTTAGTGAAAAGGCACTATCCCTCTCTTCACAGGACATGTGATGTCAGAGGTGGTTTGAAGGCATGTAGGGGTTGGGCTCTGGGCGATGGCGAATTCTTGTGATGTTCGGGCAAAGCTCATACGGGCGGAGACATGAGCACATTCCTCTCCTCCCACCGCACACGCTCCCCTCGTGCCCATCACCACAGACACACGCGCTTGCTGGCTGTCCCCCAACACACACACACACACACACACCCTGCACTAACATCCATTCCACCGTAGTGCAAAACCCAATACTGGATAAGCACAGCCAAGAATGCTAAATCACTCAGTCGAGATGGTGATGATGGAGTTCAGGGGTGAATCGTTTCCTGTACCATATCAAAAATCTTTTCATAAAAAATAAAGACTATTAACTCTATAAAGCCTCCTGTATCATATTTGATACACACCTTTCTAAGGCCTCAGAATAATAAACTTTAGCTTTAAATTATTTTTATTTCATGTTTAGTTCGGCACTTTCATTTACACTTATTATACAGTATTTTAATTAGCTGCTAAGGAAACATTTCTAATTGTTTTTTTTAATCTAATATTTATATTTTATTTCAGCTTAATTTCAGTAAACAAAAAACATTTTTAATAGTTTTAGCTAACAATAAAAACACTGCTGCATTGTAAAAACAATAAAATATATGTAACAAACGCGTATGCTTCTCTTCACAGTTTCATTTTCCTCAGTAGAAACATCTCCAACGCCCTCAGCCAGTAACTGCACGTGTGAACTTGGCCACGGAAAATGTGCTGAAAACGGCGACTGCAGGTGAGTCGATTCATGAGGGTGAAATGTATGTGAATTTTAGGTGTCATGTCGGTAAAGTATATTTGATCTGTGCAAGTTTGTTCCTGCTCACAACAGAAGAAGACTGTAAACAGATTAACGGTACAATGAACATGGTATGTAGGGTTAACTCTTGGCTCCGTGCAGCAGGTGTGATCCAGGATGGGGCGGGCCACGATGTGAAGACTGTGTGCGGATGCCCGGATGCGTCCATGGCACCTGCCATCAGCCCTGGCAGTGCACCTGCATGGACGGGTGGGCAGGGCGATTCTGCGACAAAGGTGATTAATTATTCATGACTGTGAGTAGCAAATGCTTTAATAGAACTGACATGACAGTGCAGTCTTGTTTCCGCAGATATTTACGTGTGTTCTAGAGAGGAGCCGTGTCAGAACGGGGCTACTTGCGTCTTGAATGACTCGGGGGATTATAGCTGCTTGTGTCCTGAAGGCTTTCACGGGCGGGACTGTGAACTAAAAACGGGGCCTTGCCAAAAGACCAAGTGAGTGTTTTTTTAAAAAAATATAAATGCATGCTCATGTTTTCAGATTCTCACCTGTTTGACATCACAAAGTTAGTGAAGCTTGTTTCCACCACTGAATAAAAATAAAAAAGGTATTGCAACTTTTTATCTGACTTTTTTCTTGCAAAGATGTAAACTCGCAATTTGGACTTTTTTCTCAGAATTGCGTGATATAAACTCAAAATTGCGAGTTATAAAGTGCGGGATATAAACGGGCAATTCTTTTTTCCTCTCAGAATTGTACTTTATAACTCGCAATTTACCATTTAAATGGAACATTCTTAAGAACTTCTGCAATAATATAAGCCAGCTGGAAAACTTCCGGTGAAATGTCACTTGTTGGTGTGTCGGTATCTTCAATGTCCTGAGGTAGCTTTAACAGCATCAGTAGTATAATAGTTTATAGAGTCACTTAAATAGAGCTAGTGTTAATTTAGTTATTCAAACGTAAGATGACAATGCAAAATGGCAAAATTCCTTGGCAAAATTCAATTCGACCATCAGTTTTCACACTTTCATGTGAAAAAAAAGCATCAACACTGTAAATTAAAGATTTATTATGCACTTTAGTTAGATTCATTGAATAAAATGTGAGTTTTCACAAGTGTGCCAAAATCATTTATTTACACTGCACACGTCTGCGGTGCATTACGGCTCCAGTTTTGTTCCATCCTCTGCGCGGTGTCAACTCGCACCAGGAGCATTTCAGAAGCAAAGCGGCTGGATTCTCTAGACCACAAAATTTGCCTGTCTGACATTGTTTTCCTTAATTTTTTTGTTTTGTTTTTAATGGCTAAACGGTTATATTTTGTCCGGTTTAATTGTTTAATGCTGTACCCTACTTTGTTTTGCTGTAGCCTAAAGACGAAGTTAATACACTTAGAAATCCAGTTATGGACGACAAGGATAAAAGATAGATGTTTTTCAGCTTCGAATTTCTTGTCGTCAATTTCTGGCCTCCTAGTGATGTGAAATATAAGCGGGAGTCTACACAGGGTAATTATTTTGACTTTATTTTGATTTTGAGCTGCGTGGCTTGGACGTGGCATCCGTCAAAAATAGACTGATCTTTAGTGAAGCGGTGAGCCGCTTCTAAAACATGCCGCGGCGCGGCTGGTGTAAACACAAGCATTCACTAGAGTGGCACCGGTCAACTCTAGTGGCCGCGTCGGAGCCATAACATGCCTTAGGCCCGGTCCCAAATGACACCCTAAACCCTCACTGTCTTTCCTCTGAGTCCGCACTTTTGTGACATAATGCCGCTTTGACTGCCGGGTAGAAGTCCTTTGCGTAGCTCGCAGACTTGCTGGCTCAGCTGAAATGCGCATCGAGAGCACATAGCGGCCACAAAGGGGGGCGCTCGCGAGCACCCTTCTGAAACCTAAAATGATGAATGGGACACCCTACGGTCTTGTGGACTTAACGGACACACACACGCGGCAGCCATTTTAAGTCCACAAGACCGAAAGTGCATAGAAGTGTGCCATTTGGGATTCAGCCTTTGACAAGTGCAGTGTAAATCCAGCTTTACAGAAAATGGCTAATATATGCGCAAATAAATGCTCCTCTGCCGCCATCTGCTGGTTATAGTGGTAATTAATGTCTTTAAAAATGTTTTCTATGAAAAATTGGATTTCCTACATTTTGAAGTGTTCGGTTTTACAAATGGGGACAATCTCAGAAGGAGATCACATGAACAAATAATGTTTTTGGTCATCACGTTAAAAATAAGATTTGAATTGCTGAAAAAATTTTTGCTTTTGCATGTCTAATTACAGACAATTCCCAAAGTTCCCATTAGCTTCGTCTTTATTGCAATCGATAAAACTGGTTTAATGGCAAATGTGTGACAACTGCATTAAAATAGAAATACAACATTAAAAAAAACAAGTACAGAATGACAGCTAACAGTTCACCGGAAATGCCCAAGCTGGCTTAACGAAAACCAGGAAGTAACCGTATATATGGTGAATTGCCAGTTATTATCCTGCAATTCTGACTTTATAACTCACAATTCTGACTTTTTTTCTTGCAAATGCAAGTTTAGCTTTATCTCGCAATTCTGACTTCTGAATTGCATGATGTAAACTAAAAAAAGTCAGAATTGTGAGTTATAAAAAGTCGCAATTAACTTTAAATTTGTTTTATTCTATGGCGGTAACAAGCTTCCATATAAAGTTGCAGAAGTAGTTTTTAGTAGGACTTTCAGTTACAATTAACTCTTATGTGAGATCAGTGAATAGTGGATTGCTTATGATATAACCCCTTTGAATAAACATTTCGTTAAGCTGTGATCCTTAATCTATTAGCACACAAGCCCGGACACACTGGCACAGGCAGCACAACAGCCTGGTCAATTTGCAGCCTCCAGAGTGCAATCATGTAATTCAATGGGCTCATTATTGGCCCTGTAAGAGACTGCTAACACTGACACGCTGCAGCTCGGCCCCTACTGTTCTTCCCATGACGAACAAAACAAACTGACTGAGTGGTTTCCAGGGAAACAATGCTGCAGGACTGGACCAGTTGCTGTTCTAGAGACACCAAATTACTATTTAAAAAGAAATATTTGATGGTTTAGATTGTGCACATGAATGATATAGTGGGGACGTGCAATGTTTTTGATGTTACCTTCTCCTGTCAGAGTTTAATATGCAGAGATAATTATAAGTAATGCATGTATTGGCCAATTCCCCTCAAAAGTATGAGACTCTTAAGCAGTCTTAAGGAATCAACACTGGTGCTGCAAGTGCTATGGTTCATTCTTTCAAGAATTATTCTACATTGGTCATGCATGTTTTTGATTCACTAAAAAGAACTGGCTCGTCATTTATATTTACATTATTTGACAAAAGTAACTTACATTGAGTGCGCATTTGATCAATTCACGCATTGTCTAGGAATCGAACCCATGACCAGAAGGTTCATATGCCCAGGAATCAGGCTCGTCATGCAGTTTATTTTTGATCCACTAAAAATACTCTGGCTCATAAGAGTCATTCATCTGGGAATCTGACTACACTGGTTATGCAGATACTACAAATGTATGTCATAAAATGTGTGTCTCATAAATGTCATCCTCTCAGGAAGTGGACTTTACTGGTTGTGGTCATTTTCTAGTAGCGGTGTTGTATCCACCGTATTTTGCAGTGTGGAAGTAAGCTATTTTCTATGAATGTGCGAGACTTCCAATTCATTAGCCGCTATAGAGAAATAACTAGAAGAATAACAAAGTGCAGTACATGGTAAAACAATTTGCGCTACAAACCAATTTTCATGCAATTGTGACTTTTTTTCCTCTCAATTGCGAGTTTATATCTCAATTCTGACTTTCTCTCAATTGCGAGTTTATATCTTGCAATTCTAACTTTCTCTCAATTGCAAATATCTCGCAATTCTGACTTCTTTCTCACAATTGCAAGTTTATCTCACAATTCTGACTTTTTTCTCTCAATTGTGAGTTTATATCTTGCAATTCTGACTTCTTTCTTGCAAGAAATGCAAGATATAAACTCACAATTGTGAGAAGTCAGAATTTATTTTTATTTTTCCCCCCGCAATTGTGAGTTTGTATCTCAGAATTGCGGGGGGAAAAAATTCTGACTTTTTTGCATTTCTAACTTTTTTTTTTTTTTTTTTTTCCCACAATTGCGAGTTTATCAGAATTATGAGATATAACCTTGCATTTGTGAGAAAAAAAAAAACAAGTCAGAATTGTGAAATAAGTCACAATTACCTTTTTTATTTTTTATTCAGTTTCCATAGTTTATTAATTATGATAATATGGTAAGAAATACCAGTCTGTAAAAATTAAGCAGCATAACGGGCTGTTTTGTACAACTGAAAATAATGGCCGCTCCGCTCATACGGTTTTGGTATTTTTATTTTTTAAATGAAACTAGTTGTGAATGTAAATCGGTTCTGAGAAAACAGCTGGTAACAATGTGAATTCAGAAATCCCACACTTCACCTTTAAAACATTGTGACAGTAGCACAAAAGTCACAAGCATAAGTGACATTTTCCATTATGTTTTTTTTTTACTTCAGGTCCCCCTGCAAGAATGGCGGTCTATGTGAGGATCTGGGTGGTTACGCTCCAGAATTGTCTTGTCGATGCCTGGCTGGCTTCACGGGGCCCCGCTGCGAGACCAACATGGATGACTGCCTGATGCGCCCCTGTGCCAATGGCGCCACCTGTTTGGATGGCGTGAACCGCTTTTCCTGCCTGTGCCCTGTGGGTTTCACCGGCCGTTTCTGCACCATCAACCTGGACGACTGCGCCAGCCAGCCCTGCCTCAACGGAGGACGCTGCATAGATCGAGTCTCGACCTTCCAGTGCGTCTGCCCTCCAGGTTACACCGGAAGAACTTGTGAGATTCCCGTCTGGGAGTTGGGATCTCAAGCGGTGTCTCCGTTCAGAGGCGAAGGAGACAGAGTTACACAGAGCAAGTCTGCTCCGGGCAATCACTCCCATTGGACCACTCCTAATGGGGATGAGAGACGTTCATTCAAAATATCAGTGGTGACTCAGCATGGGGCGGAAGGGCTGTCAGAGTTGCAGCTCATCATCCTGCTGGTGTTGGGGGGCATGACTTTGGCCGTGGTGGCAGTAACAGCTGGTCTGGTGCTGCGTGGACATTGCCAGGACCGATCGGCTCGCTGCCAGTGTAGACCAGCCCCCACTCACCATCGCCCATTCCACCAATGTCGGACGCAGCGGCAGCACTCTGTGCCTGCGCAACAGGAATGCAAGATCAGTTTCCTTCAGTCTCCAGCTCCAGCCGAGCTTGAAAAGAAGAGGCTGAACACTGACATCATTTAGCCGCAGAAATCGTGCAGCTGCTCTTGTTGAGGTAAAAGGCCACTTCTGACCACTCAAAGGTACTGATGAATCTGAGAGTTGGCCACTAAATGCAGGTGGTCATTATCCAGAGTGATTACATGGAAATAAAGAACCAATTAGTAGTTTTATTTTAATTATCAATGCCACAAGTGGGGCATGTACTGCTAAGGGAACATTAGGTCAGTTAGAGTCAACATGAAATCAATAATGCTCGTACATGGTCTTGGAACATTATTCCGAAGATAAGAAATGTTTGTCTATGAAATATTTTGTCAACTTGTTCTGCCTCTAAAAAACATTTTGGCTGATCTCACTATTTTTGATGGAACCGAGAGGTGACTTAGTGCCTTTCTTAGTCTATTTCTTCCCCCAAAATGATCTTTTCTCTGAAAACATTTTCAATTTTTTTTTTTTTTTTTTTGCACAGAAATAATTGGTAACATTTTACAGTAAGGTTAGTTAACATGAAAAGTCTTTTATTTAATTAAAAGAAGCATTTATTATTAAAAAAGCATTTATTAATCTTAACATACATTCCAACATTTACTAATACATTATTGAAATCAAAAGTGTTACTACATGTACTTACTATAGTAATAACAGTAAATTATGCATAATTACAAGTAACTAACACTAAACCAAGCCCAAGCCCTACCCCTTTAACATTAAGTACATGTAGTTAATTATTATTACTCAGTACTTATTTGAGTAAGTACAATGTAACTACAATGTCTCCTTAAAATAAAGCATAACTTTATTTGGTAACTTTACAATAAGGTTTCATTCGTTAACATTAGTTAACTACTTTAACATGAAGAATGAACAATACTTACATACTACAGCATTTATTAATCTTTATTAATGTTAATTTCAACATTTACTAATGCATTATTAAAATCAAATGTATTTGTTAACATTAGTTAATGCACTGTGAACTAACATGAACAATGAACAGTTGTATTTGTATTAACTAACATTAACAAAGATTAATAAATACTGTAACAAATGTATTGCTCATTGTTAGTTAAAGGGTCAGTCCACCCCAAAATGAAAATTCTCTCATTAATTACTCATCCTCATGTTGTTCCAAACCCATAAGACCTTCGTTCATCTTTGGAAAACAAATGAAGATATTTTTGATGAAATCCGATGGCTCAGTGAGGCCTGCATCGCCAGCAATAACACTGTTTCAGTGCCCAGAAAGCTACTAAAGACATATTTAAAACAGTTCATGTGACTACAGTGGTTTAACCTTAATGTTATGAAGCGACGAGAATACTTTGTGTGCCAAGAATAACAAAATAGTGAATTTATTCAACAATATCTAATGATGGGCGAATTCAAAACACTGCTTCATGAAACTTCGAGGCTTTACAAATCTTTTGTTTTGAATCAGTGGTTCGGAGCGTGTATCAAACTGCCAGTCACGTGAACTATTGAAATTTCAAAACACTTACGACGTAACGAAGCCTCGTTTACTAAAATCATGTGATTTTAGTGCTCTGAACCACTGATTTGAAACAAATGTTTTATAAAGCTTCGAAGCTTCATGAAGCAGTGTTTTGAAATCGCCCATCACTAGATATTGTTGAATAAAGTCGCTATTTTGTTATTTTTGGCGCACAAAAAGTATTCTCGTCGCTTCATAATATTAAAGTTGAACCACTGTAGTCACATGAACTGTTTTAAATGTTTTAGTAGCTTTCTGGGCATCTGAAAGTGTTAACTATCTCACTGGCAATACAGGCCTCTCTGAGCCATTGGATTTCATCAAAAATATCTTAATTTGTGTTCTGAAGATGAAGGTCTTACGGGTGGGGAACGACATGAGGGCGAGAAATTAATGACAATTTTCATTTTTGGGTGAACTAACACTTCCTTATTCTAAAGATTTACCTATTATTTAATGGGTCTGAACTAACATGAACTAACAATGAACAGTTGTATTTTTTCAACTAACATTAGCAAAGATTAATAAATATTGCAAAAAATGTATTGCTCATTGGTTGTGTTAATTACGGCATTAACCAATCGGATCTTATTGTACAGTGTTAGCAAAAAATAAAAAAATATTTAAGAGGAAATAAATGTTCACCTTGTTTTGGGGCTTTCGTAATTTTCAGTGACCATTTTCATAATCCAATCAGTTAAAAATTGATCAAATTGAATCACACATTGCCCTTTTCTCATTTAATATACTGTATCACCTGGAAATATGTCACATTATGAAGGTAAGGTGGATGCAGAAGCTGTTTCATGTTGACTTTAAGGTACACACATCCTGGGAACTATTTGTTAATATGAGGTTTGTACTCGAAGAGTGTACGGTAGCACTAATGTGCTGCATGTAAAATAAAGGGAAGCACTGAACAACTCAAATATATCATCCATGTGTTAAATTAGTGCTGTATGTGTACAATCTAGCCACAATACTAGACAGACATATGTGTACCCTTTTTTGCCAAGTGTTCAAATCGTAAAATATGAGTGAGTATATGCTAAACTTTATTTTTTTGAGAATATGGTTTGTTTTATGAACATATTTTTTTTTTAATGAAAATGTAACGTTCCCTTTAACATTATTGTGATGTTATTTTAAGCGGTTTAGATAGTAATATCAGTTTTATGGGAATGATTTTTGTGATATAAAATGATATATAAACAACAGTATTCTTAAGTGCAAATATTATTTATTTATGTAATTTATTGGTGAAATGTATATTTGTTTTTTTTTACTGTAATGTGCATTTTTATACAGAACTGTGTGTATTAAAGTTTTTAACTGTGTAATAGTTGAACCCCTTGTCTTAACCATTCAGACTCAAGTTCATCAACTACAAAAACGTCTTTAAATACCAGGAGCGATGAATAAATTATTTTTATCTATGCAATTATCTTATTTACATCTATGCTAAAAATTGTTATTATTTTAATAAGTCATTATAGTTAATAATTAGGTTATAATTAGAAATTAGTTAGTTTGAAAATTCAACTTCCAACAGATATTCATTACTTTTTAGTTCAGTTTACAAAAAAAAAAAAAAAAAAAACTTGAATATGGACATAACTTTTACTGTATCTTCTGATCACGCTGCAAAAATGTGATGTTCTTCCTCTGTATTTTTGTCTTGTTTTCCCAGCGCAATTATCTAAAAAGATTCTTAAATCAAAATGCATTATACTGGAGATACAGAATATTAAGTCTTGTTCTCTGTGAAATTGATCAAAACTAGTTTTACTTAAAAAACAAATATCTGCCACCTTAATTCAAAGGGAAACTCTTAGACAGATATTTATTCTTGTTTTAAGCATAAACTCACTTCATTTTGTTTTTCAAGACTTCATTTTACATTTGCATACTAAGTAAATGTATCAAAGATGTTTCTATATTTGTATTAAAAAAACAGGACAAAGATACTGAGGAAGATATACACTTTTTTTTGCAATGCATGCAACATTTAATGCCAGAACTTTATGAATTTAAGACTTTCTGCTCTGATTCAAGACTTTTTAAGGCCTTCATTTGTGTAAGGGTGACTTAAAACTTTTTAAGGGTTAGGCCTGAAAAATGTCTGAAGCCTTCTTTTCTAATGTCCTAAAAAAGACAACAAGTGACCCCTGGTGGACAATTCAAAACATATGCAAAACTGGTAAATGCATTACAGGATATGACCAAAAGTAAGTGAAAATCACCTTCTAATTAATCTGTCTGGTTACCTCAGTTATTTCTGAGGACAAACCTTAATGTTGCACCAAACAATTATACCCTAGAGCTGTGTTTCTCAACCCTGTTTCTAGAGACCCCCAAGAGTTTGATATTTATGTACCGACATTTATTTATATGACCCCAAGTAACAGATTTATTCACATGTACTTAACCATACACTGCTTAATTTACATTTTTACTGAAAATGTGAAGTAAAATGCTTATGGCCACTAAAAGAAGACTGTCCTACTGACTTTCTAAAATGAGAGGAGCAGCGTATAGTTGTGCTTATCTGTTATGAATCGCTGAAATGTGCTCATCACTTCTTGTTGATACTATCAAAATATTTCTCCAAGAAACTCTCGACTTCATCCTCTGTGTAGTCCTTTACATGGAAGAGGGAGTTTGTCGATGCTCCTCTGATCATGGCAGACAGCACTGGAGGGTGAGAGACGAAAAGAGGTAAACCTCATAAAATATGTCAAAACCATGGTCACAAAAAAACTACAGAAATAAATAAGAAATAATACACATGCACACATATACAGTATACATGAGCAATATCACACGAGTAGCCGTGCAATATGGCTGTATATCAGCACGGCTGTGACTCAGTTGTAGGTAATAGCAGCGTGCTGATATACAGACATGTTGCACGGCTACTCGTGTGATATTGCGTTTATACAACAGTTCGACAGCACGAGTTTGTAAATAAACAAGAAATAACAAGGTCTTTAAAATCCTCTTCTGTGCAGAACTACTTGTGACCAAGCCTCTGTTACTACTTCTAAAACGTCACTTTAGAACTAGTAACAAATTAATGTTGAGTCCCTCCATCGAAACTCATTGTATTTTGTACAGTATTAGAGAGAGAGAAGGAGATCGTGATCACCTGAGCGAGCATTACCTGTGTCCGATATAACATTCATTCTTCAGGTCGACGCCATAATATTATATCCATCATAAAAATCTGTTTGAATGTCCGCTAAGGAAAGCGATCTTTGTATCTGTCCTTTTTACAGTTAAGGGAATTTTCCATAACATACAGTGCTAAAACAACGCCCTTTGTTTACAAAAGTAGTGATAGTAGTAAAAGTAAATGAACAACAATAGCCATTATAAATGACAACAGGAAATAAACACAATTGTACAATTCATTCAAACATACAAAAGCAGTGCTCTACAGGATGTAAGGTAAATATAGCCTTAATATTAAATTATTAAATTTAACATAGCCCAATTCGATTTGCTCAGAAACAAGTAATAGATTAATAAGCCCAAAGATTGTCCGTTTTATGTACCCAAAATGAATTATGTCTCATGTTTAACCACTACAACCAGCGGCAAATCCCCGAAGTACTGGCCGAGATAAAGCTGTTCTCAGCGGGTACATGAGCACTGAACGGCTGCAGGCGGCCTGGAGCTCGCATCTCCGAAATCGTCTAAACAAGTTGTAAAATAGGCCCTATGATTAAACATGAGTTACATATTTCAAGTCTACATAACTACATTCTCGCCTAAAACTCTTAAAACTACAGTTTGTGGTACAACAAATGTAGTATTTGTAAAAAAAAAAATGCGGTGGATTTGCTCAGCTGCCATGACGGTCACTTCAAGCGGAGTGATACAAACGGTGAAAAGGTAGGAGTGCTGTTATCACTAGAATATCGCACAGCTCTCAGCCAATCAGATTTGAGAACCACAAAGAACTATAAATATACACATGTAATAATGATGTAATCTATTTCCTGAGGAGAGCTGGGAGAATGTCTTAATACCTTTTCCAGAAGAAGGTCTGAAGAGACAGAGAATCCTCTTGTTCATTGCCACAGCTCGGCCAAGTTCATAACCAACTCCTAATGACGGCTGTGTCACCTCAGCTACTATCACTGATACAGAGACAGAAAACTGCATTGTAATGAGAGTCCTGAATAACTGAGACTGAGATACTAATACAGCATCACAGAATCAACACAGAGAACATGGTTAATGTCAGTTCTTGGAAGAGTTTAGCATGGTAGTGGATATGACAATGTTAATGTATTTGGTCTTGGAATAGATCTGCTATGCTGCTGCTGCTGCTGAGTGGTGCAGGTGTGACGTCACTTTTTTTTGTCGACCATTTGACGTCATTGACGTAGAACGCACTGTGCAACTAAATGGTGCTGTGATCGCGTTGATAAGATTTGGCCATATAAATAGCAGCAACTGCACCAAATTGCAGTTAAATAAATCTGAGGTGTTTTTTCCTTGAGTATGACCGCCATATTCTCCTATAATATACTTTATAAGCCATAAAAACCTGATGTATCAAATATGAAATTCTACAAAAAAAATATATGCAAGCTTTTTAAATGTAATATTATGTCTAAAGGATCAATAAACTAGTCAATTAAAAAAAAAAAAGATTTTTTCGGACTATTATTCTATATGTCAGGCTTTACAGGGTTCATTATTATTAATAGAGATTCACTGATACTAAATTTCTCTGCCAATATCGATAGCCGATTATTCAGAACGATATCGGCTGATACAGATAGTTTGGTTTTTCTTAAGGAAAAAAAAAAAAATCTCTCCCAAATAATGTTGCAAACTATACAGGGAACCCTCTTATTTGGTACACTACAATATTAGGTGTTACAATTAGAGAGGTATTATATTCAGCTGCTGTTTATTTTTCGGATATAATAATTACACTCAAATAAAAACTGAAATGTATAAAACATAAGGTAGTTTTCATAAGCACTTGTCTTCATGGCAAATTTGCACAAACATATAATTAACAGTAAATAAACTCCTCTCTAGTGTTTTTATTTTTTTTATATGTAGATAGCTAAGGAACTGTGAACACTGGAAAACATTCCTGAGGTAAATGTGACATTGTTCAAGTTTTATTGACGTCTTTCCGCGGTTGAAGCACAAATAAAGTGATTACATGAGACACGATACATTCTGGTAAGTTGTACAATATCTTTCAACATAACTTTGAAGTTCATTCATGTTTTTTGAGATAACTTGTATTGATTCATGATATAACGTGTATTGAAGAGGAAGAAAAGACTCGCGCTCCGAACTGCCGCCTGAACTGAGGCTTTATAACGTCACATTCAAGAGCGTCAAAACGCCATTTATTGTTTGAATTATTTTAATGATAAAATGGACAGAATTTGAAAACTGAAAATTTAATTCTTATCAGAAGTAATAAAGCACAAATCTTTTGCGATTATTGGATAATATTTGATGTAGGGGGGAAAACCCGCAGACCTGGCAACCCTGGCTTGAGCTACGGGTGATTCATAGGGTCAAAAAGTGTCTGCTTTTAACGTCTCTATTTTTAAACTGTTAATGCGTTAAAATTTAACACGAGAGATTTTTCTTCACACACAGTATGTATGAGTTGCAGTCTGAACACGTCTTTCCGCGCCCTTTTTTTTTTTTTTTTTTTTTTTTTGACAGGATATAATTGGCCCTGAAAATCGGCCGATGGCAGATATTGATAATAATAACTTTTATCGGCCGATACATCGGTGCATCTCTAATTATTAATGCTTAAAATTAATCAAATATTTAGTTTAATGTGCTACAATGGCCCATAAAGTACTTAGACACTTGAATCACAATCAAAAATGAATATATTACTGCATCAGATAACAAAATATCAAAGCTTTCAGTTGGGGTTTTGATGATTTTTAGTGGATGATGAAGTTAGTTCTTCAAAGATCATCTAGCAGAGTAAAAACGTGTAAACAATCACATTCGTTTCATTTTATCATTTGAAAATTCGTATTGTGAAACGTACAAACTGGTTAATTTTTTGGGGCCACGTTTGAAATACAATGATTAATGTCAAAATTACGAACATCTCTCACCATCAGACATCATCAGCCACTCCAGATCTCGATCATGAATCGCTTTATCTCCATCCAAAACTGCATCTTCACCTGGGTCATGGACACATGTTTAGTGCTTACCTGCAATCATCTATGACTGTGATTATGTGCAGTTGTTCACAAATATAGGAGGATTATCCTAATACAAAATGACATGGATAAATAGATAAAGTCCTATAAGAGGTTGCGCAACTATGAGAGAAAGAGAGTAAAAGTGAAATCACCCTTTTCAGACAGACTGTCATAGCTGACATGCTCTGTTAAAACCTTGCCATGCTGCTGTAATTTCTTCACTATTCTCTGGTAAATATTCACGTCCTGTCTCCCTCCTCGGATGCTTCCACAAAAATATATGTTCATACTTTTCAAATTTCCTCGTCCGTCGACAATAACAGAAGTGTGACTTTCTCGATAACAGCTCGCAGCACTTTACAGCTTTCACGGGAAGTTCAAACAAACTGCAGGTCGTTAATTTCCCGCTCGAACACACACGGAGAAGCGCCGCCCTGTGGCGACATTCACACATGCAGCCAGCGCGACGCTTCATGAGGCATTATTTATCAAAATGTTTTCGTTTTGTTTTTTTTGTTTTTGTTTTTTTGGAATATATGAAAGTATTTATTTACTTGTTTATTTATTAAACAATACGAAACATACACACCAAGATATATAGGTTACACAATTATAATAATTAATAAAAAAAATAAATACTAATTTTCCATATTTGCAGTAATATAGGCCTATATAAAAAACCTAACAAAATAAGGTTTAAAAAAAATCCCCCCAAAAAACGACTTAAGTCAAAATGAATGACTACATATGTGCAATTAGATTTATTTGTTTAATCGAGATAGCATATTAAACAAACAGCATTAGATGGCAACAATATACAAAAAAGAGAAAAGAAAATTAAAAGCAATTTAAGACAATAATTCTTCGTACAACTCAGTCTGACAGTGGTTTTGTACTTAAAAGATTTATTATATTTCTGTTACTTTACAAATTTACTTCTTTTTTTTTCAGAATATAAGTACATAGGATTCACGTACACAAATACGTAATTTTAAATAAACTCTCATGAAGCATCAAAATATTTTTTATTTATTTATTTATTTTTTAAACTGGTAAAAAAAATAAAAAAATAAAAAAATAAATCTGGTATTTTAGTGTACACTTTTATTTTTAGGTACACATTTAATCGCTTAGCTAGCTCGTCGATGTATCGTGACGCAATCAATGCGCAGCTCTGCTTCTGCGCAGGACCGGAAGCAAATAATAGCTCTCCAGATACATCTGCTCAAAACATTTGGATAAAAGAGTTCGACAGAAGAAACAGGTAACAGAAAAAATGACCAGAGATCATTTGCTGCATATGGTGAACAGTCGCATTCATTAGATAATACCCCGGAAGTGTAAGTGTACATGACCTAGCGGGATTTTATAGCCTAAGCTTACATTGAAAGGTGGATGTTTACTCCATTCAACAATAATTTTCACTAACAAACTTGTCAAGGGACGGGCAGTGTAAAATGAAACCGTCTCGCATGCTTGCTGTGTCTGTTAGTAGCCAGTGAATGGAAGTGGCGAGGGCCCGAGAGATGGGTCCAGAGAGAATCTTACCGAACTCCGAGGAGGATGTGGTGCAGGACCGGCCTTTAGACACCGCTGTGCCGGAGGAGTGGAGCGGAGAGGACATGGAGGAGGAGGAGGAGGAGGATGAAGGAGGCGCTGGAGACGAGGACAATGCTGGATATTATTATCAGCCTCTGAATCAAGACCCAGACGGAGTGAACAGCTCACACACAGAGCCAGCGGATGAGGGAACCATCGCAGAGCAGCTCCAGGACGTCCAGGACAGAATAGAGGTACAGGAAGTCTTTGGGGTGCCTGAAATGTGCCCAGTGCCTGTTGCATCCTCAGTTTTCTGGTTAGCAAGTGTGTATTAGTGTGTTTTTTTTTTATATCAACTAAATCTGATGTCTGATGTCATCTTCATCAACATTTTGCAGGCCATGGGTTTGTTCCTGCCCCAGCCTCCTCCTGACAGCGATGAAGAGGAGGATCCTGAAGGAGCTGCTGCCTGTAGAAGTCATGCATCCATTCCCATGGATGCAGGTAAGCAAGAGAACAGGTTTTATATTTGGGTCACAACACTGATGACTGTCATGTCATTCATTGCTTCTCTGTTGGACTAAAATTTAATCACCACAATTAATGCATTTGGCCTTAAAAAAATAAAGTTAAGGAATGAAGTCATCCATAATGGTTATGGTTATAAAGATGGGTATATCCAACTCTATCCACATACATGCAGTACACTCACATAATGCAGTATATACCATAGTAAATCTCAACTGATGGATTGCTTGTATAATCACAAAATGTAAACTACATTATTGCACAATTCTAATTTGCTAAATGTGACTAAGACATGAATCCTGAAGATTAAGAATTGTAAACATTAACATCATGATTTTCTGTAAAGCTGCTTTGAAACAGTGTGTATTGTGAAAATGAAAATTTAAATAAATATGACGACTTGGTTGACTGACACATTTTTAAATAGACGATATAAATAATGCAGCTTAATACTAGTAAATAAGAAAGTACACAAAACTGAGTTTAACTTAAGGAATATTAGTAATATTTAAAAAAAGAAAATGTACAATTTTGGAATTAGCAAGTGGAATGACGATTAAACTTTGGTATGTGTTATTAGTAGGGGTGTAACAATATATTGTCACAATATATCGCAATACAAAAAATGCAACAATATGTATTGTGTGTAGTGCACCCAAAATGAAAATTACTGAGAAAAAATTCAAGTTTACAGAGTTTTAGTGTCAGTTCTATATTGAACTACTATATATAATGTTGAATATAATGTATAATGATGCAATGGAGGAATATTTGTGGTTCCTGATAATGCCAAATGTCTTGTGTAACCAGTAAAAAGTGGCTTGCATTATTTTAAATATATCTAGTCAGTGACAGTGCAAGCATATTCATCTAAAATAGTTTCAGCCTTAGAATCATGAATTTTTTTTTTATTCTGGTATCACCATTGTCCTGTGCATTGGGTTATCAGCACCAAGTCCAAGCATTTTAGTCTTTGCCTATAAATATCCAATATTAAAATTCTATACTATTTTTCCTAAATTTAATATAAAAGTTAATTTAGGTATCACAACATTATAATGTACAGTATGAAAAATATTAACTTTTTTTTTTTTTTTTACCAGAATTTTTATTTGGGTGTTATTAAATTATTAGTGTTTTAGAAGACTTAAAAGGTGCAATATGTCATTTTCTGTCCACTAGAGGTCGCTAGAGGCCTATTCAAAACAAAGGCGTAGCTTGAAGTTTGAGCAAGGAATCTTGGGACATGTGGTCTTCACCTCACAGCCGGTGGAAAAGAAACGGGATAGGACTCGGGCAGAAATCATGTTTATGGATGTGATTATTAACATTATTGTAGTATGAAGCAGATCAGGACCGAGTGTTGTGGGAGCTGAACGAGGCCGCTGGAGCGATTGCGCAACACACGCCTCACGAGCAGCGGAACTTTTATTATGCCACAGTCGCCGGCGCTGCTTCCGCTTTTCTGGTCATAAGCATAACGCAGCTCTGTTTACCATATTAGATACATCTGAGTGTGTTGAAAATGATGTTATAATGTTACTCTGTGCGTTCGCTCGGCGGCTGCGGTGAGACACTTGTTGCACACTTCAGTAAGCTAGATCAATTTTAGTATATATTAAATGCTGGATGGCTTGTGTTGATAAATGGCATGCAATTAATTTTAAAACGTATTGTATGATGGAGAAAATTCTGTATTACGGTTACTAAAAATAAATCTGCATCTGATTATGCTATGTTAGCTACTTGACAAAATAGTGTTTTTCTCCGAGGCATGGTACTCACAAAAAAAAAATCAAGAAAATTAGATTTAAACAATAAGACTAAATGTGTTGAGCTATATAACAATAATTAGTTTTCTGTCTATAAATAGACAGTTATTGACAAGAGTTGTTCCATTGTCTATTAAAACATGTAATATACTAAAGCATCTTTGGTGTTTTCATGGTTTCTACAAAATAAAACCGGAAACGAGGATAACGCGGGTATGACGCAATTGACAGGCGACTACTCACACGTCCCGGAGCCTTGGTCAAAATTGCAATTTTCTCAGGATTTACAAATAGTTGGAAACATTTAGGATATAAGTACTCAAGTAAACAAAATATATTAAACTGGCCTAGTGGTTTTTGGATATTTTACTGCAAAATATGCCTCATGTCGTTCCACACCCATAAGACCTTCGTTGATCTTCAGAACACAAATTAAGATATTTTTGAAGAAATTCGAGAGGTATATGACTCCTCCATTTAATCACCACTTTCAAGGTCCAGAAAGGTACTGAAGACATCAATAAAATAGTCAAAGTGTCTACAGTGGTTCAATCTTAATGTTATGAAGCGATTAATATTTTCAATATATTCATCCCTACATTGTTTACGTTCAGCGCTTCCAGGTTCTACGTCAGAACGCTGACTTTTATTGGCTGGCTTCTGGGTCAGCATCACACGCACGCGTCGACAAATACACCCATTTTTGGGTGAACTAACCCTTTAAAGGGATCATTAAATGATGGCAAAGTTAATCTAAATCCAAAAACGAGTTTGTAAAATAAAATAATGTATATATTAATATTAGATAATAGATAAAGTGTAAATATCAATATCAACCAATGTAGGACCAATATATTTTATATTTTCTTGTTTGTGTTCACAGATCACGTTGAGCTGGTGAAAAGGACCATGGCGGCTATCAATTTGCCGACACTGGGAATCCCTGCCTGGGCCCAGGAAATCTCTGACGACCAGTGGAAGGACATGGTGCAGCAGACGCTTCAGACCAGACAGAGCTCTGCGGGCCTGAGACTGGAACGCAAGTGAAGCCTCATCTCGCCCTCTACACATCTCACACTGCAGACACGCTAAACAGAGCTTCTGACATTTGCTCATCTCAAACAAACCAAAAGGCACATTTATCAACTTAGCTGTGGTTTATAACAACTGTGGACTGAAATTCTTAAAGTGGAAATGTAATAGTTTACCTTTAAATTGCTTTGAACTGTTGCACATCAAGTGTCCCGATTATTCAGTTACAGAGTTCGGCAAAAATAGTCCTGAAAAACCCTAGACATATTTCAGCCTTGTCCCAATGCAGTTGTGTTAATTATGTTAAGTATGGTTCTTTTGCTTAATTACTTTTTTTGTAAAGTGAAGTTTGACAAGATTTAGTGGTTGCTTTTGTATGACAGTATAAACATGTAATGGTGCATCTCAGTTTTGTGCTGTTTAAGTCACAAAAAAAAAAAATCCACTAATCTGATTGTTGACAATGTGCAATGAGTGATTGATCCTTTATGTATTTCACACGGCTTGAGCAACACAAATGGCCGTCACGTCTTTTGTGTTTCTTTATTTTTGTTCTGTACATACATGAACATCTGTACAAAATATGACTTTCATACTATGTAATGCTCAACCTAATTAAAGTACAACATATGTACATATGACCTGGAAAGCAGCTTAAGATTAGTGTCAGACTTGGGAAGGAGGGCTGGGAGAAGGAGGGAAAGGGTGAGTGTGGAGAGACCCATACTTTCTTAATTTCCCTCTGTTTCTTGTTGCTGCCGGACAAGCTGAACACTGGCCCCATCCCCCCCGTCAAGCTACGTCGAGGAAGGAAGCATGCTGCGTTCAAGAGTGAAGTTGCCTCTGATTGTTTCTGGAATGTTTTGGTCTATTTAGAGGCAGCTAGGTTGGCAATTCATGCTCTTGATTGTATGGACAAGCCATTCCCGTACACTGATAGGCTGAGGTGACGTAACAACACTTCAAAAGGCTAATGATTTAAAGACTTCACCTCTGCACTGCATACTATAGGCTGCGTAGCACGAGTCGAAACGTATGCCCACGTTTGGAGCGATGGTAAAAGTGAAGCAGCTTGAATTCACAAGGGGCGAAATGCAGAGCTGCACACTGGATAGCAATAAAGTGTTGCGTTGTCCAGCAGCCTGTAGGAGTAAATGTTCCCTCACTATTGGAATGATCAAAGTGACACTTCACGGGACAGACCTTTACAACAGAGAGGGGACATCAAGCATCAAAATGTGTCATACAAGCAAACAGAATTAAAGAAAAGATGAAGTTGGGGCAGAAAGGGGGAATATTGAAGGACAAGGGCACAATCATAAGCAATATACATGACAATATACACTACACAAGTAGTCGCAACGGCAATTGCAGGCTGTCGCTTTTCCATATATTAAGCCTGGACAGGTAAGCGAGTATCTTTTCTCTGTAAGTATATAGTCCTATTAGGAGGATTGTATAGCGCTTGATCGTACACTAGACCAGTGGATGGTTTTCCTTATCGTTCTAATACCTGAAAAAAATATTGCTTAGGCGCTTTAAAGTGAAAACAACAACAAAAATAAGACATACAATCTCGGACAGGACGGTAGTTCCCGATCTTGAACGGTTCATTCTTGTCTAGTTTTTATACATCACAGAAACCTATGAAGCAAAACAAGACAACTTACAAAAGCTATGAGGTGTGATTTCATGGGAATCTGTTAAAGAGGTATAAGTCTTAAAGGATTAGTTCACTTCAGAATTAAAATTTCCTGATAATTTACTCACCCCCATGTCATCCAAGATGTTTGTCTTTCTTCAGTCGAAAGGTAAAGTTTTTGAGGAAAACATTTCAGGATTTTTCTCCATATAGTGGACTTCAACAGGGACCAATGGGTTGAAGGTCCAAATGTCAGTTTCAGTGCAGATTCAAAGAGCTCTACATGATCCCAGACGAGGAATAAGGGTCTTATCTAGCAGAACGATCAGTCATTTTCTAAAAAAAAAAAAAAAAAAAATTAAATTTTTAACCTTTTAACCACAAATGCTCATCTTGCACTGCTCTGTGATGCGCCACGCATGACGTAATCACGTTGGAAAGGTCATGCGTGACAGGCGGAAGTACCGAGCAAGTGTTTACAAAGCAATCGTGCAAAGACTAAATCAAACAGCCTTTACAAAAAACAAACCGTAAACAAATGAGATGGAGTTTTTCACCCTACCGCGGTACTTCTGCCTATGTCAAAAAGGACACCATTTTTATTAATTTTTTTAGAAAATGGCCGATCGTTTTGCTAGATAAGACCCTTATTCCTCGTCTGGGATCGTGTAGAGCTCTTTGAAGCTGCACTGAAACTGACATTTGGACCTTCAACCTGTTGAACCCTGTTGAAGTCCACTATATGGAGAAAAATCCTGGAATGTTTTCCTCAAAAACCTTCATTTCTTTTCGACTGAAGACAGACAGACATAAACATCTTGGATGACATGGAGGGGAGTAAATGATCAAGAAATTTTAATTTTGAAGAGAAACTAATCCTTAAAAACAAAAATAAAACACTGATGCATACAAACATAAGTGGAGTGTGGGTCAATAGGCCATTGGCGCATGCGTTTAGATCACATTCTTTTCTGCGACTGTAAACGGACTGTATACTACTTTTACAGCATTTTCATCAAGCGTTCTGCTGGTGGTGGATATTGAGGTGATTGCTTCCACAAAGCTCTCTTATTTTTTTGTTGTTGTTGTTGATCATGATCATTAACACAATCACGAGGAAAACAACAGATCAGGTTGATCTCCTCAGCCTCTGCCTCCTAATGTGTGGTCATGGTCTTAGATCTCAAAAATGACTACCTGAAACATTTACAGCACCAGGTCTCTATGGAGAAGCAATTTCAGAGTCCCGTCTCAGATGTACGAGCAGACCTGTCTAGGGAAGCATCTGAAATAGATTCACAATCCCATGCAAGTTGAAATCTCAAGCTTGCATGTTTAATTCATAAAGCTTGTTCTGTAAGAAACAAGTTTCACTAATTGGTTCTTTGTATGACATCATGAATAACCCTGATCACTCCCGTTTAGCTACCATCCCTACGCTCCGCCCACACAGGAGCCGGATGCAGAAAATCCAGTACAGGGTCTCCATATCTCCAGTAACATGATTCATTTAGTTAAGTGTGCCCCCTTCATTGCTGACAGATTTACAGAGGCAGTGATTGGAATAAAGGAGAAGCTCTCAAGCAGCGGTAAAAATGGGATAGGGAGCATGCGGACAAATGGAGACGGCATAAAGTGGACAAAATAAAGTGTGGAGAGAAACAAAGCAACCACAACAAGTGCATACTTTGATTATTTGTAACCCACACTGCTTTTTACCAACCCAGTGGTCGCTTTCGTTCGGTGTGGGGATCAGCAGCTATGGATCTGAGAAGATTTTGGAAAGAGTTTGTGCACGCATGGGAGTCGAGGCAGAGTGCATGGGAGCTCTCCACTGCTCTGTAGACTGGATTCTTGCAGATGGGGCTCTCCAACAGTGAGGGAGGAAGGAGTATGGGATAGAGGCAGAGGAACAGAGAGGTGGGTTATACAGCAGGCGACAATTTTGGACCAAGACGAGAGGAACAGTTTAGGCGCGGTGGAGGGTGGCGGTGCTCCCCCGTCAGAGGGCTTCCTGGTTGGCCGTCAGGTACTCTTCTGCTCGCTTGTGAGCTTCCAGGGCTTTTATAGTATAGACGTCCTGTGGCAGCTCAGACTTTCGCCTCATCAAAACCTTGTCTTTCTTGATGTCTTTCATTCCCTGAAAAGAAAAATTATATTCCTGAGACGGTGTAAGACTAATGCCCAAAGTATACGTACGATTTGACACGGCGTACATCTGAACGCATAGCCTTTTAAAGCAGACTCCATTTGATAGTGTGCACGAACACCGGGGCTCAACATATGCGCACTAGTAAGTTTTATATATGTCCTTTTTTTTTCTCCATTTTTCTCTAAACATTATAACCAATAAAAACACTTTTTTTAAAAACTAGTTATG
Organism: Elopichthys bambusa; assembly: GCA_037101425.1. Lineage (NCBI taxonomy): Eukaryota > Metazoa > Chordata > Actinopteri > Cypriniformes > Xenocyprididae > Elopichthys > Elopichthys bambusa. Next base: position 4,078,202 of record CM074443.1, read on the forward strand.
GCTATCTATTAACCCTCCCACATACCCTGACATATGTGTAAAAAGTATACTTTGGGCTTGAGGAGGGGTGGGGAATATAAACAGGTAAAAATTTGGTAGAAACCAACTGCTAGAGATTTTGGATTATTGTCTGCCGCAGTAACACTCTCATGCTGCATCTTCACGCAGCATGAAGATGCAGCATTGCATTGCTTGCAAAAGAAAAATACTGAATAACGTTTGTAGCTTTAATAAGCATCCATGTAAAGAATATACAGTGTTTTTACATTTGATTACTTTATTTTTGTAATATTTCTTCTTTTTACTAGACCTATCTAAAAAAGCACTGTTTATTTCATTTGCATCCAGGCTCTGTTGTATTCAGTGCTCGTAATGTTTTTTCTTTGTTCTTTTATTACTGATTCTTCTTCAAGCTCGAGAACTTCTTACTTACGTTAGTTAGGCAAGTATTGTTTTTTTTAACACAAAAGTTGTCAAAATTGTGTACCTTATTAGCTCCAAAAAGCATGTATTGCTCTATCTAGCCTACACTGGAATTTAAGAAATTAAACTTGCATGTCGATACCCACAAATCCACTGTACAGGCATCTTTTGTTCTTCTGAAGATCTACAAGTGTTTGTTTGATTGTACCTGTGAGGCTTCTGATTCCACAGTCTTCTTCAGCAGCTGGATGTCCTCGGCTGTAGGGGTCTCTGTCTCCATTGAGTACAACGGCATCCCTCCTTCATTATACATCATGTACTGCATGTACACACAAACGCATGTCATTCACACATACATGAAGCTAGTTCACACCTAAACATACATTTGCTTAGCTAAGAAATACTGTTTTACATTATTTACATGGGAGAAGCCAATGGGTGGAACTTGACGTCCAGTTCACCGTCTTTAGACATAATGGGTGGAGCTTGACGTCCAGCTCTCCATCTTTAGACATAATGGGTGGAGCTTGACGTCCAGCTCTCCGTCTTTAGACATAATGGGTGGAGCTTGACGTCCAGCTCTCCATCTCTAGACATAATGGGTGGAGCTTGGTGTCCCCATCTTTAGACATAATGGGTGAAGCTTGACGTCCAGCTCTCCATCTCTAGACATAATGGGTGGAGCTTGACGTCCAGCTCCCCGTCTTTAGACATAATGGGTGGAGCTTGGTGTCCCCATCTTTAGACATAATGGGTGGAACTTGACGTCCAGTTCACCGTCTTTAGACATAATGGGTGGAGCTTGACGTCCAGCTCCCCGTCTTTAGACATAATGGGTGGAGCTTGGTGTCCCCATCTTTAGACATAATGGGTGGAGCTTGATGTCCAGCTCTCCATCTCTAGACATAATGGGTGGAGCTTGGTGTCCCCATCTTTAGACATAATGGGTGGAGCTTGACGTCCAGCTCCCCGTCTTTAGACATAATGGGTGGAGCTTGGTGTCCCCATCTTTAGACATAATGGGTGGAACTTGACGTCCAGTTCACCGTCTTTAGACATAATGGGTGGAGCTTGACATCCAGCTCTGTCTTTAGACATAATGGGTGGAGCTTGACGTCCAGCTCTCAGTCTCTAGACATAATGGGTGGAGCTTGACGTCCAGCTCCCCGTGTTTAGACATAATGGGTGGAGCTTGACGTCCTTGTCTTTAGACATAATGGGTGGAGCTTGACGTCCTGCTCCCCGTCTTTAGATATAATGGGTGGAGCATGACGTCCAGCTCTCAGTCTTTAGACATAATGGGTGGAGCTTGACGTCCAGCTCCCCGTCTTTAGACGTAATGGGTGGAGCTTGACGTCCAGCTCCCCGTCTTTAGACGTAATGGGTGGAGCTTGACGTCCAGCTCCCCGTCTTTAGACGTAATGGGTGGAGCATGACGTCCAGCTCCCCGTCTTTAGACGTAATGGGTGGAGCTTGACGTCCAGCTCCCCGTCTTTAGACGTAATGGGTGGAGCTTGACGTCCAGCTCTTCATCTTTAGACATAATGGATGGGCTCCCCGTCTGTCAAGCTCCTTGACGTCATTTGATTCTGCAGTAAGCATCACTTGTTTAATTTACTGGACTATGCAAAAAAAGACATAACTGAGGGGTTATGAAAATATGAACCATTTTTGTTGAATTTTTAGCAAAAACTGTGATACTGAATTAGTCATATAGGTTTTTTTTTTTCATACCACCCACCCTACATCTAAACAAAACTTGGTAGGAAAGATGAAAGTAACCCAAAGAGTAAGATGAATGCATAATATATCCATTCTGTTACAGAAATAAATGACTCACCTCCTCCTGAGCCAGACCGGGCCGCAGCTGAACCTTTGTACTCTGTGAAAATCCAAAACTTGTGGTTGACAAACACACATTCACAGGATCCCTCATCACATCCTAATTAAACTGTGGGTTTTTTTTGTGTTTGCCCTCAGAGCACAGAGAGAGATGGGTTTTGATAATTATACTCGTCAGGAGTAGTTTTGAGTTGATTAATTCTCATTAGGAAACATAAAGCTTGTGCAACTGATCAAATTAATTTCCGAAGTAATTTTAACCTATAATATACGACTTTACTAGCTGTGTTTCCATCCTCCTATTTTTATGTGCATTTTGGGATACTGCATAAAAAAAACTCTGTTGGATGGAAATGCGCATAGATTCTAGATGCGCATAGATTCTAAAAATCTGCATTAAAAAAAGCTGCATGCACTCAATTGAGTCGGATACATTTTTTATCTGATAAGAAGACATGAGCATAAACTATGATGGAAACACATTTACCAAATATATTGCTTGAATCACATCAAAAAAGTCATGTGACTGGGCAAGGGGACGGCATAACTGGACTAGCCGTCAGAGCGATCACATTGCACAGCATCTGAGACGCTGTTTGGTCATTCTGAAATGCCTGAGCAAAGTCTGTCGTCAAAGTGGTTTGGTATAATTCCTTCCTAGAACTGTCTTACAAGATTGCTTTCCCAAACAGCAGGCATCCGCCTCCGAAAGCAAGATAACATGACCGCATTTATTGTGCTTCATCTACGCGCTCTGAGGCGCAAGTAATTTATTATTTACGAAAATTATTATACAGTGGCTTCTTCCAGCAACTACCATTTTTCTTAGTTATATTTAGCTAGAGATGGTCTTACTGATTTAGTGCCACTTTATAAGGAAGTGACGATTTTGTTCTCTTGTGGATGGAAACTCAGTGGATGGAAACGGTGCTTTATTCGCAAATGTTTTATGCGATATACAGATTTTGTGCAATTTTGTGCATGGAAACATAGCTACTGACAGTTTGATTGTGTCCTATTTGGTTGTGTCTGTGTATACTAACATTCAAAAGTTTGGGGTCAGTATGTTTTTGAAAAGTCTCTTATGCTCACAAAGCCTGCATTAATTTAATAAAAAAATGCAGTAAAAAGATAAATTTTGAAATATTACAATTCAAAATAACTTTTAATATTTCTTGTGCTGGCAAAGCTGAATTTACAGCAGTCATTATTCCAGTCTTTAGTGTTCCTTTATAAGATTATTTTAATATTATATTTAAAAAGAGTAAGTACAGCAGAGGGTGTTTACCTGAGGGTTCTGTTTTGCTAGTTCTTCAATTTTATGCCACATTTCTTCCCGTTCCTTAAGTTTGTACTTCTCTCTAGGGAAGAACAGGAAAACAACAAAGAGTTTAGGATACGTCAGAGAAAATAACTCGCATGTATATGTGGAAACATATGGTTGCCACAAGCTTAGCTCAACAAAACCAACTTGCTTAGTAATTCTGCTTAGAGAACATTACAGTCACTGGGTCTCAAAATCTAGAGAACTGCCTACCTAGACATCATCTCTGGGCATGTTCGATGCCCAAAATGCTGTCTCTCTCTTTGTAGTTCACTAGGATTTGAGACAGTAAATGACAACTGCTGACAAGACCACCTCAAACAATTTATGTCAGAACAATCCTTTACAATCTTACACCTTTGCCTTCCCTCATATTCTCTCTTTCTTCCCTTCGTTCACTTACTTCTGCTTCTCAGCCTTGTACTGCTGAGTGCAGTCATCAAACAGCTTCTGATTCATCTCCATAAACAGCTTTAGAGCATTGTAGATAAGCCCATGGATTGTCCTGCAGGAGGAAAAACAGCAATATTACCCCTGACATCTGAACAGAATGTTTCTTTCTTCAGCTGTTCATTCATCTTAAGATGTGTCTTAATGGAAAAAAACAGATTGTGACTGTACACAATCTGTCAAAGTGTGGCTATACTTGTTCCAGTGGCTCTTGGAGTTCTTGTAGAGAGCGGGAAACATGATGGGGAGGATCTTGGCGGCATTGTCGCTGATCAGGCTCATGATGTACTCGTTGTTCCAGTAATACAGTGCTCTTTCAGCAACCTGGAACACACATGACATTACAGATCAATGAGTATCACACTCCACATGCATATGCTAGTGCTCTCTTTTTATATTATTGCATGTTGTCACTGTAGGGCGTAAACCTCATATCTTCAAAAACGCTACTTCTCAAGTAGGCATGTGACGGTATCAAATTTTCATGTTACGATAATTGCTGAAGCTTTTATCACGGTATACGGTATTATTACAATATTGAAATAAGTTGCAAAAAAAGTGTTGTCATAGTATAACAGGTTTAAGAACTCTTTGTAATAAAAAAAAAATCTGAATGTTTAAATACAATAATACAATACACAACAAATATATAAAGTAAAATTTTCAAACAGATTAAAATGCAAAAGAATAAGGCTATAAAGAACAACAGGTAACACTTTACAATAAGGTCTCATTATTTATTGCATTAACTAAGATTGAGCAATAGCTACATTTGTTACAGAAAGTATTCTTTTTTGTTAATGTCAGTTTAGAAATACAACTGATCATTGTTAGTTTTATCTCAGGTCGATTGAATAAGTTCTTTTGATTTTAGTAATGTTATTAAACATTAACTGATTAATAACTGCTTTATACATATTTTTCATTGTCAGTTTGGTAATAATGAATTAACATGTTAACTAATGAAGCCATATGTCTCAAATTTTTACTGAACAATAACAAATAATCACAACATTTTCAATCATTAGGGGATGTTGTAGTCCAGATTAAAATATAAAATGTTTAAGTTTGAAAATAAATAGCCTATTAAGTCTTTAAGTATTAAGTATTTGGTGCTGTGATGAACAATATTGCAAATACAAAAAACTGAATGGCTGTTTGAAGCATTTTAAATACTGTTCAGTAGCACAGCTGCTTAAATGGGGTTTCTGGGGTAACCGCTGCATTCTGCTGTTCCATCAGCACCCTCTGCTGTCAGAGAGTGAACGTGCACTTTCATTCAGCGCATCTCCTTCACTCGTTCCGCCATGTGCTTCTCATGCACGCTGGGCTTGTGTACATCTGAGTGTACGTGTCCCTTTGATGCAGCATACAGCGGTGTTGTGCATTTTATACGGTTGATGGGGAAAGTATTCTTAAAATGCATTATAAAAATTTGAATAATTCGTAATAAATAATTATTTACGGGATTTTGAAGTGTCCGCAATAACAACATCATGCATATTCATTATCGTGATATATCGTACTACCGAATATTGGCACGTCTATTCTCAAGAAATGGAAAAAAAAACATTTTAAACAAATTAAACCGTGTTGTCAGACACTTGCATGTTTCATTGTGTTATGAACATTTTACCAAAATCAAGTTCAAATGAGTCACAAGGTTTTTGACCTGCAAATTTCAGACATACATGTTCTGTCAGTCATTAGAACGGCCACATCTGAGGCATAAAGTGCATTGCATTACGTTTTCATCAACTTACAGGTTATGAAGTTTACTGTAGTGATGTGGGTGCTCAGATTTGTTCTGTTATTCGGCCAAAATCGTATGTTACTAAAGACAAAGAGCTATGCACAGGATATTTAAAACAGTATTGGCTGACTCGATGACAAATGGTAGACTAAGACACTCTTCTCCACTCCTCAAATACATACAACATTAGCCTATATATAGGCTATGTATATTACATATATATATATATATATATATAAATACACACACAGAGTGTGTTTTGTGAGTAATAAAAACACTGTACGTAATCAAACAACTAGTTCTTTATTTACCCTTGCATTGCAAACAGACAGAAACAGTCCAAACTGCATGCAGCACTGAGGTGGGGTGGAGTTAAGAGGTTTGACCGACAGTTTAAGGATCCAGTCACAAGCTCTTAATATTTTTCATTGGTTAAATATGTGCAAAACCCACAGATAGACGCAAAGGGTGACCAATAATGATTTATGAAAAAAATTTATAAGATACAAGGTTTTACATACAGCGACAATATGTAAAAGACGATGTAAATGATGCCCAGTGTTCAGTGATAGAACGAGATCAGTGCTGTCATACCTGGAAGTGTGGACTTGATACACACTTTGCCAGCTGTCTAAACAGAGGCTCCATGACTTTAACAAACTCTGAGGGCTCGATGACATCCAAGATTTCCTCCAGCTCATTCAGAAACATCACCTCCTTAGGACTGTGGGTCTTGGGCCAGAATTTTAGCAGGCCCATAATCACCTGATGCAGAAGAGGAAGGCAAATAGCTAAAAAAGCCATCTTGGCACAATTTATGATGCTTAAATTCATACAGAAAAAAGTTGAAAGGAATGTTAATAATAGTGACAGGAAACGGTGTAGTTGCCAAGGCTGTAAATCTTACAGGTTCAGTGAGGCTGCTGTCCTTTTCCAAAAACTGCACCACACAGTAGGCCAGCTGAAAGTACAGGAAATTATTTTTTTTTTCAAAAAGAACACAATAGGATGACTAACACTGAGCCATTGCTATTCCTCATTCTATTAATACAATGTGCAAAACATCATAACCTCTAATACTTAATCCATAAAGTATAGACTGGATACAGTGAGGCAGTGGTGGGCGACATGCTGGATAAAGCACTAAATCGGTAAATATGAATTCTTTCAAATGTGGTTATGCAAAATTCATGGGCGTATGACCATTTTCAAACATCACTGTGAAGGAGAAAATGCATGGGCTTGTTAGAAAAAAAAAGTTGCATCCTCATGGTGTGGAACTGAACCAAGCCCCCTTAGTTACTGTTGATAATTCTGTAAAGCTTTCCTACTTGTCAAACATGAAGAGAAATTATTTAACTGTACGCATTACCTCAAATTGTTAAATAACATCTGGAATAACCATTATCCGCCAAAAAGGTCTCCAATATTCTGTGAAGTAGCAGCAAGTTAATCTTAAAGCATTAGTTCACTTCAGAATTAAAATTTCCTGATAATTTACTCACCCCCATGTCATTCAAGATGTTCATGTCTTTCTTTCTATAGCGGACTTCAATAGTTTAAAGATCCAAATTGCAGTTTCAGTGCAGCTTCAAAGGGCTCTACATGATCCCAGCCAAAGAAATAGGGGCCTTTTCTAGCGAAACGATCGGTCATTTTCTATTAAAAAAAAAAAAAAAGTATATTCTTTTTAACCACAAATGCTCGTCTTTCACAGGCTCTGTGATGGGCATCCACGACTTCAAGCATTACATAGTCATGTTAGAAAGGTCACACGTGACGTAGGCGGAAGTACCGTGTCTACAAAGCCTAAAAGACGAAGTCAAACACCTTTTACACACACACACACACAAAAGATAAAACAACAATGTTGGATGATTTTGAAGTTGGAGGAAAAAATGAGGCAGAGTTTTTCGCCCTACTGCGGTACTTCCGCTGACGTCACGCGTGACCTTTCCAACGTGATTTACGCCATGCCAGTGCAAGACGAGCATTTGTGGTTTAAATGGTATGGATTTTAGAAAATGACAGATCGTTTCGCTAGATAAGACCCTTATTCCTCAGCTGGGATCATGTAGAGCCCTTTGAAGCTCCACTGAAACTGACATTTGGACCTTCAACGCATTGAACCCTGTTGAAGTCCACTATATGGAGAAAAATCCTGGAAAGTTTTCCTCAAAAACCTTCATTTCTTTTCGACTAAAGAAAGAAAGACATGAACATCTTGGATGACATGGGGGTGAGTAAATTATCCGGACATTTTCATTCAGAAGTGAACTTTAATCCTTTAAAAATACAGAAGCTTAATTTTTTTTGGTTCTGATTTTTTTCTTATTGTTTCCCCCAAATGCAAGCAAATAAAATTGGATTTTTAATTATTATTTGTTTTAAATCACACAAGCGTGAGTGCTGTTCAGCCACAGGTAATCAGCATCTTGCATTCAGTATTCAGTACTACAGCATAATTCAGTACTTTAGAAGATCTCAAGCGTACCTGTGGGTGATAGACGCTGAGAGACTTGACTTTGTGTAAAGGCAGTAGCACTCTGATGAGGAACATTTTGTGCTCCTCTTTCAGTGGCAGGGCAAAGCCATTAATTATGCTGTGGGAAGAACATGAGATTGGTCATGTGACAGACAGGTTCTTTCAGGTCAGCATAGAGAGAAAGACCTCCTCTCAGATTTGTCATGGCAACACTGATAGTGGTCACACTCACCTTCCTAAGATTTCTAAGAGCTCTGCTATTCCATTGTGATGCTCCGTCTCGTATATAAACCTACAGTGAGAGATCAAGGACATCGACTCAGTGGGTGAATTCTGGAAGAGCTGCCCGTCTCACCTTTTCTCACAAATGCAAAACTCGGCTGATTCGAAGACAGGCTTGCTCACAGTTTCTTCATCTACTGTTACAAAGTTTATGAATGAGAACATTTTGATAAGCGTATGCAGAGGTGGATTAGTTAGACGGACAGCTTGCCTGTAGAATATATTGTTGATCTGCCGACGAATGTATGCTCTCAGCCCCAGGAACTTTCCATAGATCCTGTGCAGGATAGTTTTTAGGAAGTCCCGCTCTCTGGGGTCTTCGCTGTCAAAAAGCTCCAGAAGCTGAAAAGAAATAAGGTGAACTGAATCCAGATGAGACTAAACATTTACTAAATATTTGCTAAAAAGCTCTTGTGACAAATCTCAGCTTTCTTTTTAGGCCCTGTATACACCTAAGACGTGTTTTAGCCGATCGGATCACAAGTGGGCGACGCTAAATACAGGTGTAAACGGGGTGTAAAGCATTTTGAGTTTGTTCACTTTCGACCACTTCCAGAGGTAGTGGAAAACGCATCTGACCAGATTGCTTTCGTAGCGTAGACGCTCGTGTGATCGAATGTGTTCGAACAGCCACTAAAGGAAGCCTACTCTCCGCCTACTGACTTTATACGTAAACATTACGGGAAGCGTGCTAGCCAGATGGGATTTAAACTTTATCAGCTAAAGCCCCAAGTTTGGTTTGAAGACAAAAAAATGTCCCAAGCACAACGTTCTCTCTATTCCTAATTCCTAATGCACAATCAGAGTGTTTGGATGGTCTTGTCGCTGTCAGAACAGAAAAGAAAGCTGCTGCTCTCCGTATGTTTTTCCGTCGTCTTTGGTGCACTCACATGTAAATTGTGCAAGCTTATTTTGTCCATTAAGCCCGGAACACAACAAGCCAACAGTCGGCCGTCGGGCAGTCTTTGTTCGTCGGCCGACTAAGTTTTCTCAGTTTGTTCTGCACCGTTGGCTGAAGTTGATCCTTGTCTGCTTTTTTTCGGCTGATTCGACATGTTGAATTGGTGTCGGAGTTTGTCGGTCAGTCAGCTACTGCCACCTGCTGGTACGGAAAGGCATTTCTTATTAAGCAGGTGCAGAACAGACGTGCTACTTGGCGGTCGGGTGTCACTGCCGACGTGAGCCAACCCCCCAGTCTGCTTTCGGCGTCACTAGTCCGTCGGCGTCGGCTTGGTGTGTTCCGGGCTTTAGATCGAAAGACCTGAAAAAACCCATACATTTACCCACCTCCTCGAAGAAATTAGGACAGAAGTGGTTGAAAGTGGACAAAAGAGACTGATTAAAACACCAGATGTCCGCTTGTGATCCGATCGACCAAAACGCATCTTAATACCAGGTGTAAATTTTCCTTACTGACACTCACACCAGAGGGAGTGTATTAATCTTCCTCTGATTGTGTGCTGATGAGGACAAACCATGATAAAGACACTCACCGACAGTACAAACTTTTGGTCGATGTATTTTTTGGCAACATTGGGCTGGAAGTCAGGTGACTCCAGGAATCTTAAGAAGAATTCATAAACCAGCTGAAGATGGGAGAAAGAGGGAGAGAGAATGACAGATAAAATAAAGATTAATACATGATAAATGTATCTGTCAGATCCCTTTTGCCACCAAAACAATAAAATGCCGTCAGTTCTTGCACAAATGGACTTTTTAATAATTTGAGACAGACACTTTGTTCCAAAACCTAGTGAGCTGCCTCACTGAAATCAAGCCATCAGCGAACCTCAGAAGTGACTGGAATACAACACTCTACATAGACAGTAACTCTGTGACCCACACAAATGATTCTGACTTTAGCATAGTGCTAAAGATAACAAATTCATACTTGAGAACCATAAAAATGATAAAGATGAACACACTAATATAAAGTCAATTTTAATTTGACTGAACTACTTTTATCCACACTATTTTGGACTGAATAATATTTTTATATTCCACATTCTCTTGCTTCGTCTATCTAGGATATGCATTGCACTGAGCTCAAGGAAAAATAAGGACACACGTGATGCTGCTCTTGAATTTGGCCAAAGTTCTGTACCCTCATGGCTCGCAAAGCAGTTTTCAGGCCTTAAATTTGCAAAAAGGCACATAAAAGGGCAACCACCAAGAACAACTACCAACATTTAACATACACTATAGGGCTGCAGTATTTTAAATCGTGATGACAATATCTGCTTCTCTTGATTAATTAAAACTAATCATTGCGATATTGGCCCGCTGGTTATTTGTCCTGAGAATATTTTGACAATTTGACATTTCTGTTATCTTGCATTGGCAATAAGCCTCTACTATCTTTCCTGCTTGGGGCTGCTAGATGTAAAGAGCATAAATCCCCCAAATGGAGTTTTTCCCCCAATGTTTTACTTAATATTCCCAACCTGGCAACCATGCACATATGCTCTCTCTGGACTGCAAAGGAGCGCTGACAACACCGACAAACAATGGATACTTTCAAAAGCAATGTCCATTGTAAAATTCTGCTCGAAAGTATCATACATCATAAGTCTGTGTTACTTCATTTGCAGCTACTGTGGTCTTAGAAACTTATCTTTCTCTTTCTCTGGTTTATCTGGATATTAATCGAGTTTTTTAGCAAAATAATTGTGATTATCAGTTTAACAATTATTGTGCAGCCCTAATACACTAAAGATTTTCATAAATATGCTTTTAGAGCTAATTTTAGAACACTGATATTGCAAAATAAATTATGGACTGTTAGTGATGTGATACTATAAAGCTCCACACACACCTGCAGGTGGGGCCAAGCGGCCTCCAGAGTGGGTTCATCCTCTTCAGGGTCAAATTCTGCTCCCGTGGGATTGGAAGAGGGTGGCAGAGTCCTGAACAAGTTTACAGAAAACTGAAAAGAAACACACATTATCTGTCATTACATGAACAGAGAAACTGTCTATTCTAAGAATATGCCAAAAGTACTATAATAAACCAATAAAATGTGTCTCTATTCAGTATATCTCAAAGCAACAGGCATTAAAGACATTTTTAATTACAGGTAAACATAATTTACAGGTAAAATAATTGGGTTGTCACAATAACTTTTTTTGTAAATGTATAACAATAACGAGTAGTATTAGTACCAAGCAAGTAGTAGTATTATTGTGTGGATGCGTCGTTAACGTCTTTTCTGCTGTATTACTTATATACAGTTTACAAAAAATTATTATTGCTACACTGGAATTTTGTTGTCCAAATTTTTGAATGTATGTTTTAATTTCTTCACACAGAAAACTGACTTGTAAAGCCAAAACTTACATTTTGAAGTTTAATTTATAATTGTGTTTTCAACAAGCATTTTAAATGTTCCCAAACCTCTCTAAAGTCCACCAAACTCATTATCGGAGGCACTCGTGCTGTTGCTTTAGCGGTTATATTCCACATGCACCATTTTTAATTGTTGGCTTATGTAGAGATGTGTCAGATAGACTTTTTTGATCGTCAAATGTCTGTTTTCGCTTTATAGGACACTGTTTAATGAAAAGTTTAATTCCCGTGTTGCGTTTCACCAGAAATAAATCATGCCAATGCTGAGTCTGAGCCACAAGCTCAAAATAAATAGCTACTTTTAATTATGCTAATTAATAATCAGAATTATGGATGCCTGTATCCACCACTGAAAAATAAAAAAGGTAATTGCAACTTCACAATTCTGACTTTTCTCGCAATTGCGAGTTTACAACTTCACTGACTTTATAACTTGCAATCGCAAGTTTATGTCTCGCAATTGTGAGAACAATAGGTCAGAATTGTGAGATAAAGTCGCAATTAATTACATTGTTTTATTCTGTGGCAGAAACAAGCTTCCATAAAGAATAATACATTTTTCCACAAAGTGATATATAGATTGTTAGTTTAACTTTAGCCAAACAACTGGCAATTAATTTGGTGCATTTTACAGTGGCTTTGAACATTACTTGTCCAATCAGAGTTTAGAGTCAGAAGTAGAGTCAGAACTATCCATCAATTTAATAACTAACCGTAATGTTTGCACTAAAATTCAGCTCTAAAAACCTCACCTCACACAGTTAAGAACAAACTACAATACTGAAATGTCTCCCTTCTTTAGCTCTCATTATGAATCCAAGGCATTAAATATGTAAGACCTTAAATATCAACTCCCTCTTAAGTGACAAGTGGTAAGATACTGCTTAATACTCATGTCCCAAAATGGCTGAGAGGAAGGACAGGAGTGTTACTACTGCAGAGGGGTGGCACAGCTTTCTCTGTCAAGATGACGCAACGTTTCGACCACAGCCTCAGACTAGAGTCGACTCAGACCTCTAGACAGGAGAGGGAGGGGCGAGACATTCTCACTGACACCTCACACTGAGATGGGAGTAAATGAGAGGATGGGGGACTTGAAGGGACAATGTGCATCTGAAAGCTAAGAGGTTGGAGATTTATGATTTTGATTTTCTTACAATTCAGTCGCAGGAAATAGGGTTGCTGATATATTAAATGCTCTCAGTATATACACCAGATAATTTTATGATATCAATGTATTACAATGACTTCAATGCACTTTTATTTGGCATTAAAGGGATAGTTATCTCATGATTTACTTACCCTCAAGCCATCCTAGGTGTATATGACTAACTTATTTCAGACAAACACAATATTTAAAAATATCCTTATTTATAAAAAAAAAAAAAAAAAAAAAAAAAAAATCAACCCTTTTAAACAATTTTTTTTTATTTCAGAGCAAATACATAAATATTCATATATTAAATTACTGGAAAATATAATTTTGTATTGCTGAGCCCGATTTAGGACACAGCAGATCTCTTCTTCGAATTATGAATGACTGAAAGGAAACGCAGGTGTCTGGGCCTTGATTTATGACAGCTAATTACCCATAATTCCCTGGTGTACATTTACACTTGAGCAGATTTTATCCGGGGCCTGGCCAATAATCGCCTCTGCACTGTTCAGGCAAAGCCACTTCTGTCAACTGGTCACATGATAGGCAGAGGTGTGTACTTTCAACATGTTTGATGAGAATCAGCTAACCAACATATATGTGGGGTAAGAAGGAAAGAAATACAAAGAAAAAGGTAGTGGAAGCGTGTTTGACATGCATTTGTATAAAAAATGTCAAGCAATTGGTGAGACAAAATTGCTTGTGTTGACACTCAGGTGTCAAATGAAGATTTATAAAATAGTTTTTTTAGATTATAGGTTGCCTCGTAGATTTAATATACAATATCTCTAAATCCTCCATGCCACCTGTCACTTTGAATGAGTTCTTGTGATAGGTGAGTCACACGATACAGTGCAGATGAGGCATCACCTTAGTGTGTTTGCAATTCTGAGGGATCTCAGAATGGTAGGAGAGGATTAATGTTGCCATGGAAACTGAATTAGAGGGGCAATTTTCTATTTTAAAAATGATTATTACATTTGAGAAAACTGCCAAGTGATTTTTTAAATGCAGTACTTTATTTAACTTCAGTTTTGACCACTCAAGAGAGGTAGGGTGGTGTGAACTAAGCCACAAATTGCTTATATGCACGGGAACCATGTGTAAAAGGTAATGGGGATATAGCTGTGCGATTAATCAAATTTTAGTTTCCATTTTGGCTTCCAACAATTATGAAAAGACAATAATTGAGAATTATTGTGGCGCATTCCATTCTTGTAGAGTGGTGACCGCTCTCAATGTTTAGATGGTGCCTGGTAGGCTCATTGTTTGTACTTTTGGGGGAGATAAACCCATGAATGGCAAACTAATTGTCAAAGAACAACAAACTGGGTTAAGAAAATGTATTTAATTTTTAGCATAAAAAAAAAAAAAAAAAAAAAAAAATCTTACATACTTCACCTTTAAAAGGCAAATCAGTCAAATCATGTTACTTGGCTGTTGTAAAATGCAGTCTACTGCAGGACGTGCTTGATATTAAAAGGAGTTATTAAAATTGTATTAAGCTGTGAAAGAGAACTGTGGTGTTCCTCAAATGGCTTTCTGTGAACACGGACAAGCAAATTATACTTTGGGCTTTGGGTGTGAGCCTTAATGTGTCAAAATGCCAGGCTAGGCAAATATTCATGTAAACACAGTCGGTTATGTCTTAAATGAACGTAAAACGTTGTGAGAAAAACAGATGTGTGTCAGTATATTAGATCCATCCATTCAGTCTTAAAGTGACGGCGCCCTATTAAACCTGCTGCTGTGTCATTAATGTTAATCAAACAACAAAAGACAAAGAGGACAAACACTCAATGCTCCTGACTGAATAGCTTTTGTAGGTTTAATAAGAATTTAACTAAGTTTAATTCATACAGTGAAGAATACACCGTGTTTTATTTTTTACATTTGATTACTATATTCAGTTTTTGTAGTTATTAGCTGAATATTATACTTTTAGACTTGCATGACAAACAAGCATTTTATTTGTATTTTTCTATTGTATTTGTCCTATTGTTTGTAATTTAGCTTCTTTGTTTTTATTGTATTACTTACAGTTTACTTTTGACTTCATTATTTACATACATTACTTAGCCTAATATTAGTCCATATCAAGAATTGTGACATTTTACTGTTATCTAAAAGGTTGATATCACAGCAACCTTATTTCCAGCAAAAAATGTACTTGATATACAGCTATAGTGAAGAAAAAAAAAAATACTTTTAAGATTTTGGTAATACCGCTCACCCCAA
Organism: Elopichthys bambusa; assembly: GCA_037101425.1. Lineage (NCBI taxonomy): Eukaryota > Metazoa > Chordata > Actinopteri > Cypriniformes > Xenocyprididae > Elopichthys > Elopichthys bambusa. The sequence continues at coordinate 4,093,500 of CM074443.1, forward strand.
TCGTCTTAATTAATCATTATTACAATACCGACCAAAAGTAAGTGACAGATTTTTTTAATATGATTTTTGCCATAATCAAGCATAATTGCATCCCCTAAATGGGATTCATTGATGTATGTCTGCTTAGGGGATATTTGCACCCTCTCACCATGATGACAGCTTCAGGGTAGATGGACTCTGTGACCACGTCGCGGTTGTGTGTGATGTACTCCACCATTTCATTAAGGCCGGCTCTCTTCACCTCCTTGTACTTGAGATCACTTAGTGGATCAGTCACAAAGTCAAAAAGCACACAGCACTGCCGCAGTTTCTGGACAAACAGTTCTTCTCGATCAATGGGTGGGGCATCTGGAATAGAAGACACAATAAACAAAACAGCATGAGTGACACCTGTCAGGCAGGAGATAGGCGGCAGGCAAAAATAGTCAATCAAACCAACCGGCAAACCTCCCAGGGAAGATTTCTAATACCTCTTACTGTGCTGTTTCACACCAACGCACCATTTAAACAGAGCTCCTATTTAGGAGGTTCTCTGGTCCACCAGAGTCTCATTTACACCCTCCTCTCACCTTGACCGTGAACCTCATGTCTGTCTGTGTGTTGTGAACTGTGTGTCCCTGCATGAGCTTGTAGAAAATAGCACTGTTCTGCCAAAACAGCACACTGCTGCAATTATAAGACCATAATGGCTGAACTGGAATCAGATGACCAAGTACTAGGGATGGGTGATATAATATATTATAAAATATTTTATAATGTAATTTATTTCTGCAACGGCAAAACTGAATTTTCAGCATCATTACTCCAGTCTCATGATCCTTCAGAAATCATTCTAATATGCTGATTTGGTTCCTTAAGAAACATTTCTTATTCTTATCAATGTTGAAAACAATTGTTCTGCTTAATATTATTGTGGATTTTTCAAGATTTCTGGATGAACAGAAAGTTCAAAAGAACAGCATTTATTTGAAACAGTTTTTGTAACAATGTAAACATCTTTACTGCCACTTTTGGTAAATCATTAAAATTAGGGTGATGCAAAAATGAGTACACCTCACTGAAAGTCTCTGGAGCAAAGCTACATTTTAGACTACAAATGTCTAAATTAACAAGAATTCAACCACAGGTGAGTCTAATTATTCATTACACAGGTGTCTAGAAGACAGCTGACTATAAAAGAGTGTTAAAACCCCTTCCCATTTCATGCTGTCAGCAATGGCACCACATGGAAGAGAAATGTCACAAGATCATTAACAGCTGGTCTAAGTGGTAAATACAGTACACTGGGCAGGACATCCAAACGCTCATTTATCAACCTCAAATATGGCTTATCATAAGAAACATATGGAAGCAGTAGCGACTTTACATGACCGCTCACTTTAACATTAACATAGATAAACGTGAGCTATTCAAGTGTTTGTGTGGAGTGTGAAAGCTGAATAGTAGCGCGCTTACTGCATGACAGCTAACATGGAGGTGCTGGTGCGATCACTTGCACTTAAAATACTCATTTTTGGTCATACAGATACGAGTAATACATCTTTTGAATCTGTGAAGAGTCTACTTTTATGTGTGTGCACTCACAACAACAAAACGTGCTTTTGTAAAATAATGAAAGCAAACAGGGTGCACTTTCTGCCGTTTCTCGCCAAAAAAAAAAACAACCAAACTCCATGTAAACTTGCCTCACAGACATGAAAAATATATATATAGAAAGCAAAATGTCTACTTTTAATGAACCAATTGAAATGAAAAAACGAATATTCTCAGGTTATGTAATCCATATGAAACGTGCATATACGGAGATGCTGCGGAGATGACGAGTCCGCATCGTCAACTTCATCACTGCAGCCGAAAATACAGAAAACACTAGTTTATAAATTAATTATTAAAATGTTACAACAATCTCCTTGCTGTTTTTCCCCGACGCATTCATAATCATTACTTCTGCCGGTGCGCTGTGGCAAGCTTTATGTGTGCGCTTGAACGCTGATTTGGCAATGTAGGCAATAAAGGCTCTTTATTATGATTTATATGGTTTATTAATAAACGTGCGATTAGTCGACTATTCGCTTAAAATGAACGACTACTAGTCAACCAGAAAAATATTTAGTCAAAGACAGCCCTAGTACATATAAATAAAAATAGTTAAATATTCTTGTGTTCATTTAAAGAAAAAAACAAAAAAACATTCACTATTTATTTTTTACTGCATTTTACTTCTTGCTTTAAATATTCGCAACAAATGGCTATTGTGGGTTTATTCTCCCATCAAGCTATTTCAGACCAGATATACAAATTGAAATATATTGATAAAGGAGAATGTAAATTGAAGATACAATTGTTCTACACGCATGTTTCACTATTACCACAAAGAAAAAGAAAAACAACAACAACAACAAAAAAAAAATTTTCAGTCAGCAAATGTTATGTAACTTGAACATGCATCAGGCTAACTCAAGTTGCAATGATCCTGAAATTTTTTAGATCAGTTAAAGAGCTGCAATTTGTCATTTTAAAATCACACAGAAAAGGTATTAGATCTGACGGTGTTTTGTGTTAAACAGACCCTGTCCATCGAGATGGACGACACAGGGTAACGATTAATCCACTTTTGAGCAGTGTAGGGGACAGAATAAAAACACAGAACTAAAATCTGGGGCACAGATGACAGCTTCAATGAATCTATATTAAACGGGATCCACAGAGAGCTGCACTGCAGCAGCTCTATCAGAACATTCCAACTTCCCGTTTCACATGTCACCAAACACAAATGGTACAATGCCTGAAATGTAATTGCAGAAGAACAAACAGCTCAAACAAACAGCTTTTATTGTGAGATTTTCATTAATCAATCTCTTTGAGAGATGGGTTTTGGTGTCCTACATCACGATTGAGCGCAAGTACGAAATATATTTGCCATATCTTTAACCCTGCTGACACAAGTGAATTCTTTCAACAGTGCTTTATGCTGGTGGAGGATAGCAGGATTTCCAGAATAGCTGCAGGCCATGAACCTCAACATCCTGTACTAGGCCAGCAGTCTGAAGTAGGAATGTGTGATTCGGAGATCTTATGCAATGCCACAGGAGAAGGTCTGGGAGTGATGAGAGGAGGAGGACGTAATGGAGGAAGAGGATGGCCTGCTGCCAGCAGGTTTTCTGCTGATGAATGCACAGGATGGCTTTCATATTGATCTAATCAAATCAAATATGCACTAGTATATACATATAAAAGCATGAAACAAAATAATCAGAGTCAGAAGTCAATGATAAATGGTGGGGTGCACCCATTAGGAAATTTGAGACAGATACGGATGGCTAATAATTTATTTTACCACTTTTATGTATGGGATTGGCAATATACCGGCTGAAACTACAGAGGTGGGCGATAAAAATGATTTCAACAACAGTGGTATAAATTTGTTAACCATTCCAAATGAATTTTTAGTTAATCTTTTCCAATTTTTTGTTTATTTTATTACTTAAAAATGTGTACAATGGTCATATATATATGTATGTATATATTTTTGCATCACCCTAATTTGAGTAAAATTGTTCTCCAAGTTACATTATTAACCTTACTTTCATGTTATAAGTTAAACAGATGTTATATAAAACTTAGTCTTGTCAACATTTTGGAAATTGTTTTTGTGTTCATTGAGATATTGTTTAAAATGTTACTTTTCAAAAGGGGGTGTACTCATTTACGCTGAGCACTATATGTATATATATTATATATGTATATGTATATATATATATATATATATATATATATATATATATATATATATATATATATATATATATATATATATATATATATATGGGAAAAATAAGAATATTGTGTTTTGACAAAACTGCTCCAGGACTCGTTAGGACCTAAGATGACTCTCTTCAGGGTTGTGTTCAGCTTAAGTAATACAAACTAATAATTAAGCATCTGCAAGGAGACATCTCGGCACCATTACGCTAATTGCAAGATAAACTGTTATTACTATT